>OMMV01067330.1:22613-34036 GCA_900302635.1 Chatrabus melanurus
CCACCGGCCAGACTCCGCCCATTACCCGTCGATCACTGGGCAGGAGAACGTCATTGGAAGTTGACTGGCGCTGGCATATTTCAAAAAGTACTGGATTCAAAAGTCAAGGTGGATAACTGCTGTTTGGGCTGCATGAATGAGAGGATGACAAGAGGAGCCAGATATGCCCAGAAAACCGGGGCCTGATCAGAGGCTCCAAAGTAATCCCGATATGGAAAAGAAATTTCGTCAAGTGACATAAGTCGCTGCGAGATCAGTCTGCAGCCAGCGTTGCCAGGTTTGCTTGAAAGAAACAAGCGATCGTGATAATTAGCAAACCAATTAGCAAATCAAGCTGCTTCATTTGCCAGAAATCCTTTCTTGTTGAGGAAATAATCCATGAGAGTCAACGGCGCCGCCAACATTAGAGTTACAAATATCCGCTGCACACCCAAAATGGTACAACCTACTTTTTAAATCTTGGGTACATTAGTGGTACAACATCATCTGAAGGAATATGGCCAGCTACAGTAGGCGTGTTTTCCCTGTGATTAGCAGAGCACGCTGGCTGTACTCATAAGTAACACCATTAAAAACTACTGCATATTCAGCTCTGAAATTCTGGATTCTGATAGATACAAGTGAGGATCAGTGAGCCTCCTATTTAGTCGGCATGTTTTAACATGCACAATTACCACAAGCAGCATATGTGCTAGTGCACGTACAGACCTTGCAGTGACTGTAGCCTTTAAATATGAAATTCATAATTTGGTTATGGATGCACATTAGGGTGGGCCAAAAAAGGGGGTAAAATTTCAAAGTGCATTGATCCTTTCTCCACACCACTGCTTTTTTTCGTGTTGCATTCCTCTCTTTGTATGCGAAGTTTCATCACAATACAATGATATTTAGAGGTCGCCCAACTTTTCATCTTTTCATTTTTCTTCCTATGTTCAGGTTATGGCAACCAGTACTCGTTCGAGCCCCGAGTGCTGGCTTCTCGGGAAGCCTGTTGATTCAGAAACAGTTCATCTTCCGTCTCATTCACGAACACCGAAAGACACCCTCAAAGATCAACCTGACAAAAAACAAGTGAAATTTTGGGCGACCTCTAAATGATGAGATAGAGACACGAAATTTTACGTGTTATTCCTTTTCGTGAAGTATAATAAAATTAGCCCTGTGGAGAGAAAGAAATATAATTTTCAGTTTTTTGGACCACCCTAATGCAGATTCCTGAAACATCCAGCAGGTGGCAGCACAGAATGTGGTGTCTTTCTTTTCATGCAGACTCTTGAACAATGTTTGAAACAGGTGTTTTGAAAGGATTCAAAATCTTTCAAATTCATGTTTTGAGTACTTTGCGGAACTGATGAAAAGTTTTGGCACCATTCACAGTCACACGTTTCACTTATTCTTTAATTACGCGTTTACTTTCCCATTCTATTGTATATTTTGGCTCATATTGTGAAGTCTTCCTTTTCAGGCGGACTCCGGAACATTGTTCGAAACGCAGGTGTTCCAACGGTTTAAAAACATATCGAAGCAGTTTTTCGAATTTGCCATCACTAATTTGCAGTACCGACGACAAGTTTTGGCACCATCCCCAGGCACACATTCTATCTACTCTTTAAATCAGTGTTATTTTCCCGTACTGGTGTATCGTTTGTCTCATATTTGCCCACATACTGGGCATTAGGTAGCGCTAAGGTGAGGGGCGGAGCAAACACATTTATGGCATATTACATAGTTGCTTTTGCAAAGTTATCCCAAACTAATCAGTTCATCCTCGTTATGTGCGCTTTTTAATTTGGTAAGTTATAAGATGATGGCATTTATTGTTTTTGAGGTACCTGTATTGACTACACAAGCTGGCTGGGATGGACTGATTCACCCACTCGTCTACATTTTTGCTGTCCTCGCCCTCCACTGGCAACAGCTTAGGGAATAACATAAAATAACGACAGACAAGCGTATCGAGTTGTTTGTGAAGCCTTGTTGCAAATCGCAAGGTCCTGATGGCCACTTAGGCCAGTATTGCTTGTTTTCTGATATAATGGTTTATATTAACCTTGTGTCAGTCTTAGAAGATAGTTGTGGTCAGTTTGTTTACATCTGATATTGTCCACGGTAAATAGTCCATATTAATTTAGTAATGTCACCAGCAACATACGTTGTAAGTAATTCTAAAATGCAACAACTATACGATGCAATTTTAAGGTTTGGAAAAGCACAGCTTGAGTTTTTTAATAGCTCTACTGTAGTCCCATTGATGGCGTGTTTTTCATTCTCAGCAATTTGTGGAAAAACAGATTTCTCTCATACAATACAACTGTCAAATATCAGCAGAAGCTTGATTGCTAACAATGTTTTAATATCACTGGTTGTAAACGGTGAATATTCTTTAATTAATTTGTATAGTACTTTATTCATTTTTCCATTGTCATGCACAAACCAAAAAGTCATCTGAAAAGAAGAAGAATGATTAGTAATAATAAAAATATGGAATTATACTACACAGTCCCTCCAGGAATGAATACATTTAAAGCGATCAACCGCTTTATTTGCGCAACTTTGCAATAACATAGAAAGAATATATCCATTCATAAGTGTTATTGTAGAGCATGAGTGACCGTATGGCGGCATATTTAATAGTTTGGCGTTTGTTTATTCTGTGGCTAGAAGGAACAAGCGCAACAAAAGCGATTGCCTTTTGTAAAAACTAGCCCACAAAAGTGCAACCCACGACTCCAGAATTTAGAAGTCACTTCACAAACTCAAGCCCAAACCGGCTTATATGTAACGAGCAGACCTGGCAACACTGATGGGATAGTTATGTGCATGTTACATGCGTGTGCACTTGAACAACAATGATTTGTCTTGCAGCGAATTCATTTCGCCATACACCAGAACCCACAGGTCTGTGCGGAGGACAAATAGGCATTCTGGGATTCTGGGTGGGAGGTTTTACATCAGTGGGTGTTTCTGCTCCCTTTAAATGTGGTTGATTTACAGGGTTAGGAGGGGGTGGATAATGGGACAAGAAAAACCAGGGCCCCTTCTTGGAGCCAGGCTGTTCATTGGTGAGCACCTAGTAGCCAGAACTGCACCCACTGGTCGTCTCAGTGAGGAAAAACTGACATTTAGCCACCACCATGTGAGCTTCACCACCCGGAAGGATACACAAGCAGGTGCAATTCCAACAGTGGGAGCCTTGGAGTACTGATTCCCTACTGCACAATTGTTCCGCTTATTTAAGTTTGAAACCATATATCATACCAATACTCTACTCCATACAGAAGACGTTGAAGATGCAAGAACTAATAATGTAATCCGGATACCGAGTAGCTGTCAAAGCATGTGAATAAAAATCTTTCCCTTACCTTTGCTGTCGCTATATGGAAGCCATTTAAAAAGAGACTAAATGAAACTCTGAGTCAATGAACCACCTGCTCGCATGTCTGTTTTTCTTTGAGTTGTTTTTCCAACGGCCAAACGCTCGTGCTGAATCAGCAGACTCAACGTGTGTCGTCTGTGAAAACAGCCTTCCCGCCTGCAGGCTGCACCGTTCAGTTCCTCCTTCACTGAATTTGTGAAGCTTAGTGCCTACAGGCCAGGCACACCGCAGGTCGAGTAACCACACGCATGTCTTGGTGGTGCCCACAAATCACTCGGTGATATTGATGTCTTTGAAGACTTTTGCTCAAAAAGTAGAAGGATTAGTTCATATGTTTGTTTAGTTGCAGCTTGACTGAATGAAGGCGAGGTTAAAGTTATTACCACTCCTGTGGGCGGAGTCCACCACGGAGGGTATTGGAATCATTTCAATTTGCGTCTTCCTTTTTTTTTTTTTTTTTTGCTCCATCCACCAAGACTGATAAAGATAGTAAAAATACAGATTTGAGCTTGATCGTCAAAAATTACCATTATTTTGTCTATAGTTCAGGTCATAATCCAGCTCGAGAAACTGCATTAAAACAAAACCTCAAACGATATAATTAGCATAACATTTTCTAGTGATCTGTTTTCTCTGAGGTCAAAGCAAAATTCGAGTGAAAGTCCTCAAAAATATCTCAAAAACTATAAAAGATGTCAACGCAGAACCAAATGCGTATGGTAGCTTGAGTAGCTGGCATGAAAACGCATCTCTGACGTTTGACCTTTTTCTTTTTATAATCGGGCTGTTACATGCACTGGGTACAATACTAGAGCCATGTGCCAAGTTTTCCTGTGCATGATTCAGCATGCAGGTGGAACCCAAAGGTTATATGTTCCACCTAGTGCAAAGCAGCACACTGTGCAACACAAGTGTCATTCCTAGTATACAACCGACGCAGTTGTCATTCTCACACTCTACTCCCACGTCGTATAAACAGCAAGTAGAATTGCGCTCATTCATGCACCCATGGGTGTGTTTGTCTTAAAATGAGGTGTAGTCAGGTACAGTGCTGGCGCATTGCTATCGCGAGGAGGCAGAAAGCGATTGCGCCACGGACCACCAAATACCTGGTCTGAAGTCCAGTGCAGAGTTGTTCTGGTATTTTATAGGGTGCAATATTTAGATGCGCCTTACATAAGCACGTTCACGACACATGCACACTCTGCTTGTGTAACAAAACTGAGTTGAAAATAACCATAAAACAAAATAAAACAGTCACGGAAAAACGGTAAACTTTACCTTACCGCTTCAGTGCTTCACCTCAGGGAGCTTTGATGGACGCTGTCTGCTACCGCGCTCTGACTTATTGGTACAGATCCGTTAACGGGCCAGAAAACCTCTCGCTTGAGTCTGCTTTCTTGATAGCAGTGCACCAGAAACAGATTACAATGTGATTGGCTTGTTTCATATTATGCCTGAAACACACTTGTGACTAATTAAGAGAATTAATACTGCACCTTTGCACCCAGCATGTACAGCAGGTAGCTCGGTGCAATGCGTTCTCACTCCCACCTCGTCACATTTTGACGCAAAACCGTTTTTTTTTTTTGACCGAATGTCAATATGTGATGAAATGGGTAGCCCCTTTGTGTCATTTAGTGACACGCGGGGAAACGCTAACCCTAACCATAACCTTAACTATGACCATAACCCTAACCCAAACATAGATGATTTTTCCCGATGTGGAAGTCAAGCAGATAGTTCTGTGTGTTGTCAGAGAGAAATGACGCTGCTGTAAAAAAAACGCGTTCTCCCGCGCGTCATTAAATGATATGAACTACCTAACTCGTCACATAGTGAGGCAAAGGGGCACTGACCAAGCATAAATATGTGATGAGTTGGGAGTGAGAATGTGTTGCTCGTGAGATAAGGAGTTGGGCTACCAATATGTAGACCTGGGTTTGATTCCTGGTCACGCTACCTGTCTCAATAGAGATGAAGTGTCTCAGTCCACCCAGCTGTAAATGGTACCGGCCTTGGCTGGGGAAGTAACCTGTGTTGGAATGGCATCCTGTCCAGGGCGAGTCGTAGACTCTCATCCACTTCATGCTACAGATTCCAGGGATAAGCACTGGCACCAATGAGCCTCAGGGACTATATAGAACTTACTTTTTTCTACTGCTGCTTCTTTGCAGCCTTCATTCAGATTGTGTGCAGTGTAAATAGCAAACGTGAGTTGGCACGCCCCAGATATACTTGTGTGATGCATCTTAGACCATGCACCATATGCCCAAAGTCTTTACCAGCCCAAAGTGATATCCGAGTCACAGCTGACCGCAGAGGATTCAGTAGATTGGGGGCATCCAACCCTGCTCCTGCCCTGCATGTTTTTTTGCATGCTCAGTCATTCAAGAGCTGGGAAACACCAGAATTAAACAATCAGGTTTGAGCAGAGCAGGTAGACATGAAAACATGCAGAGCAGATGCTCTCCAGGAGCGGGGTTGGAGAGAGGAATGGGCCACAGGTCTCAAAGTATGGTCACCAGTTCGGACTCAAAACGGTTCTGTCAGATCCACCCAAACCTGACCTGACCACTATGAAGTAAGGCTATATCGGCCCTGAGGCCCATTATTGCCGGTGCTTATCCCCGGATTCCGTAGTGTGAAGCGGATGAGACTCTACAGCTCTCCCTGAACTGGATGCCAATCCGACTAAGGTTACCTCCCCAGCCAAAGCTGGTACCCATTTACAGCTGGGTGGACTGAGACAATGCAGATTAGGTGTCTTCTCCAAGGACACAGAGAAGTGGTGTGACCAGGAAACCTGACCTGACCACTATGACTACTAAAATTGTTAATGTAAATAATCTTTTACTAGCCGTAGCTTGGCTTCTCACTGAGCAACCAAAACGGGCAGCAATGTTGCTTACAACTTTAATTTGCAGTGACCTGCTTTCTCACATAATGGTTGAGGTTCAAGGTGAAATTTGTGGAAACTGTCTCAGACCCAGCCCCACCTTCAAGTCAAAATTACACTCCTACATGATCTTCAATCTCCAAAAAGGCTGATTACAAGGTATCATGTTATTATCTGCTTTTGGACCGGTTTTCCAACTGCTTCCCATCCGGGGAGGTTTGTTTTTCGACGGCTGAAGCGCACTACAATTTAGCACCGGCGCTAAATGTTGCTTTTGTCTGAATCCTTTGTCTGTTTGGCTCTATCCATCTTAACCCTGTCTTTATTTACTCTTTCACTCCACATCCTCATTCTACTCTCTCTCCCCCGCTGTTGCTCTCTCTTTATGGCAGTTGCGTACACACGCACCAGCAACAACTGTGTGAACACGAAGAGTAATAGCGCCAAAAGTGCTATATGTGCCTGTACGTCAGACATGAACACGCCTCGTTTCCTGGCTTCTGATCGCCACGCACGCCGTGAACGTGTGTTCAGTCCTGCTCGCGGGGTGTGCCCCCTCGCTCTGCACTCCTGGTCTTCCTAGCACCTTTCTGTGCGTTGACACAGATCTGTAACTCTGTGCTTCCCTCCGTCTGTTTACTCCACTTTAGGCAAATCTGCAACCCAGCATGACGAGGTGAAACAAGAGCCGAGTGTCTGCACGCGGCTATACGGGTCATATGAATCCTGCAGTATTTGTATGCATGTATGAATTACATGCAGTAATAACCGATGTATGAAGTGAAGCAGTGAAAGGGGAGAAGAAACCAAAGTGTCTGCTACATGCACGGACAAAATACACTGTGAGGTGTAGAGGCAGAGAGGGTGCGGCCATTTGAAGGAATGTGCTCAAGGCATCTTACCACACCCGGCTCTTTCTCCCTCCCTTCCTCTCTGCGTCTTTCCCTCCCTCCTGCTTGTTCTTGTTCCCCATCCTCCTCCCTCTCTGAGTCACCTGGCAGCCGTTCTACCTGTATACAGGTACGGACATGAGTCCAGCCAGCAACTAAAACCTGGCGTGCACCCCAACACACCTGGATGAGGAGTCTGCATGGCCTGAGAGAATTTCAATTTAAACACATTTTAACATGATGGTTGCTTTAGCTTAATGTGTCAAACAGCAAATCCGGTTTAGAGAAATAAGATTGTAAAAATAATCTTTTATTATGTCATAATCTTGTTTACACTGTTTCTCTAAACTCAGAGAGTGCAACACCCGCCCCCTTACGGTGTTTGACACCAATGCCTGCAGATTATCTCTTTAATTATGTCTTTACGACTCACTGTTACCATAATACACTCACCGGCCACTTTATTAGGTACACCTGTTCAATCGCTTGTTAACACAAATAGCTAATCAGTCAATCACATGGCAGCAACTCAATGCATTTAGCCATCAAGACGTGGTGAAGACGACTTGCTGAAGTTCAAACCGAGCATCAGAATGGGGAAGAACGGGGATTTAACCCTTATATTGTGTTCGGGTCAAATTTGACCCGTTTTCAAGTTTAGATGTGTACAAAGTACCATTTGCTTTTTTAAATCGGAACAAGACTTCATGATATCCTCAGAAGCAGCTATTTTGACACAATAAAAGAAATTTTCACCATTTTAGTAAATTCTAAAGGTTTCTAAAAAAACAAAAAAAGTGACATTTGTGGTGTTACAGGTCAAAAATGACCCGGCAGCGATTACTGTCTGTTGCATGCATCACTTGAAAGCTGTGGGTTGCTCTGTGGATGAAATATGGCTCAATTTGCCACACCACACACACACTCACATGCACATTCATGCACACACACAGGCACATTGATAAACATGCAACACACACACAAGCACCCTACACCACCCCTCTCACACAGGAACACAAACTTTCTCGCCTCCGTCAATTTGGTGAGAGAGCTTCAGGCTACACCTACACCAGCATCCGGCACAAGGAACCAGACGGGGGATGACAGGGGGAGCAAGAGAAAGAGGTGCCAGTCCTGCCCCTCCGACAAGGAGGGGCAAACATCATATCACTTTGACCTTGGCTGACCTTCAATCAATCCACCAAGATTGGTCCAGATTGGATCAAAACATTTCAAGTTATTTTGTAAACAGACAGAAATACAGGACTGAAAACAATACCCCCGCCTGCTTTACCACGGCACACCGATTCTTACTCCGATTATAGAAAAAGAACAAATATTTATGTATTTTCAAAGAGAACTACTAAGAAGAAAGGTGCATGTTATTTTACGTGGATCCATCCATCCATTTTGTACTAGAAGAACAATCTTAATGTCCCGTGACACTTTCACGTGGACCAAGGTTTGAAAGTGGTTTTGGGTTGCCTGAAGGATACTAAACAAATTTGACTTGGGTATCCCTCTCAAAAAGGTCAGCTATTTTTGCTAGGGGTCAAAATGGGGTCACCTGGGGGGGTCCCTATTCCAATCCCTTCAAAAAGTATATCAAATTAATTGTCTTGTCACGCGGAATCCAAAAATGTATAGTTTGACCTATCTCTGACCTTCCGTTACATCACTATGACCAGAAATGTGGAAAGGTCAATGCACTTTATGATGGGGGTCAAATTTACCAATATCCTAAAACTTGTCCGATTTTAACAATTTTATTGTCTAACTATATGTTTTTTTGAGATGAGAAATCCAACTAAAAACTTTTAAAATCTAAAATGGCAGTCTTAACCTTGAATTTTCAATATATTACGTACATATTACTAACTTGATCTTGGGCACCAACATGGCTTCTAATGTTTCAATTTAAAAAAAAATTTTTTACACCTTCCTGTTTATTCTAAATTCAAACATTGTAATGGCTAGCTTAAACTAGTTTCAAATATTTAGTTAAAAATATTAGTGACTGATAGTAATGATTATAGGCTGTTATTTCATTACAATATGTTCACCAGGCCAGTTTTAAGGACAACATACACTGGAGGCTTGCGCTACATTGAAACATTACAAGTCGTGTTGACGCACAAGATATAATATATAATTCCTGCAAATAATTCAAATATTCATTATTTTCAATAGGCATTTTGAAATTTTAAGGCTAAGACTCCTATCTTGGATTTTAAAAGTTGTTTAGTTGGATTTCTCATCCCAAAAAACATATTGTTAGCCACCAAAATTGTTCAAATCGGACAATTTTTAGTGTATTGGTAAATCCCAACATAAAGTACATTGACCTTTCCACATTTTCCGGTCATAGTGATGTAACGGGAGGTCAGAGAGAGGTCAAACTGTATATGTTTGAATTCTCCGTGACAAGACAATTAATTTGATATATTTTTTTGAAGGGATTGGAATTTTGACCCTCAGTTGACCCCATTTCGACTCCAAGCAAAAATTGCTGACCTTTTTGAGAGGGATACCCAAGTCAGATTTGTTTAGTGTCCTTGAGGCAATCCAAAACCACTTTCAAACCTTGGTCCCCGTGAAAGTATCACTGGACATTAAGATTGTTCTTCTACTGCTGTAAACCCGCTTATTGATTATGTTGGATGTGATTCTATTTGTGGAGCTTGTTTTTCTATCATTAACCTGTGAATGTGTGCTTACCCCACATCTGTCTCATTCATCTCTCAGAACCCTGCATCTCTGTGGTCCTGTGAGCTTTCCCAGCATGCATTTCCCACGGTGTAATGTCACACCTGAGGATAAGGTGACTCTCTGGTGTCCGAGACTGTGAGGTCAGTTTTGCACCGCTGTGCCTGGAGGAAATGTGCACACGCGTTTCTCCTTCAACACCATGTAATGTTTGGGTTTCTGTGTATCTGCTGTGCATTTGTGGACTACATGAGTGCACTGGAGCTTATGCCAATTAGGCCACGCTTTTCCATCATCGCCCACTTTATAATGATTTTTCACCTTTTGTCTGAATGCTATACCTTCGTAATATTAATCCTCAGCAGATTTTAAAGAACAACAGCGTGCAACACGAGCCACAAAACTCTGTCAGTGAGACGGCAGATTGCGTAATCACCAATCTATTACACCTAAGCAATCCCTGGAGTGCTTCAGACCTGCATCTTATCAGTTGCGTGCCTGCTTTGGCCAGAGCATGAAACAACAAAGAAGAAAGCGTCACAATCAGGGTTTAGTACTGGGTGGAGCATCATAAACAGCTCAGGTCAAAACTGGACACCTGGAATTTCCCCACAGTGTGTAAGCTTTTCCATGTGCACGTGTGTTTGTGTGAGAGGGACTGAACTCAGCGTTGTTACATACCTGTATCAGGTGTTGTCATTGTGATGCTATTATTATCAAGAAATGACATGAGTCTGGATGCAAGACAAGCAGATGATTTGTAGTTTGACAGCACAATGTTGCTACGACACTTAAAGACCGGCAGGAATTATTGCTACCGTACTACTGTCATTGCAATGACTAATTAATAACAGTTAAAGTGCATGAAAAAAAAACTTCAAAAGCATAGCAGCAAATGTACGGACATCCCACTAACGTAACAGGGCTTGGTCTTGAGCTTTGGACCTGAGCTTTATTGTCATCCAGTTTGCAGAGCCATGTTTGATGACATCACAGGGCGCTCTATCAGGACTTAAAACATGAATTACAAATGAGTATGATGAATTAAAGAGGTTTGGCAATTTAGAGAAAAACCCCACCAGAGACCAAAACCATCCTACTTTTGTACTCTTTAAGACTTTATTAAGCCCAAAGTGTGCCAGCAGCTTACATTCAAGAGAAACACATTGTAAAATTAAAACATTGTTTGTGCCAAAGGAAAAACAAAACAACAACCTGGCTTTAATGTTCCAAGAATGTTATAGGCAGACTCCAAGAAAATGTGGTTCAACAGGTTAGCCAGAATGGTACATGATGCGTATCAGCTGCCAACAAAAAAAAGGCTGACACGACGGTTAAAACGTATCTTGATAAGGGTTCTTGTTAAGACATGCGCTACCACGTCATTCCGATGAGTATATTGCAAGTTTTCGTGCCGGGCTTGAGCCGACATCTTTCTTCTGAGCCACGTTTCGCGTGCAGTAAAGGCATATTTGCGACAGGAGAAATGTTAATTTAATTGTGCACGAGTGCATATTACCTTACAAATTATTCATTGTGCTCCCATCCCAAG
>OMMV01067375.1:0-10045 GCA_900302635.1 Chatrabus melanurus
AATACAGACTCGAATGGGAAAAAGAAAACGTGGCTGGAAAAAGTGCACGACAATGTCTACAAAGCGCACTGCACTGTCTGCCGGCGCACTTTTTCTGTTTGACGTGCAACAGCATGCTTCTAGTGGTGGACACAGAAACATGAGGGACAACAAAACCAGGGGAACCCTTGACCAGTTTATTGTCCACCAGGCAACGCCAGAGGCAGTTATGGTCAGTAAAAAAATAAGAATGATTTTTTTAACCCTCTGGTTAAGGTTAATATGGGAAAGTGCAATGAATGTCAGCATTTTATGGCCAAAGATATTATAATCTTTTTTTAGTGTAATAAACAAGTACAATTGATAGATTAGTACATAAAATAGATAAATAATACATAGATGAATAATAGATAAAGAATACACATTATCGGGTCGGCCGGCCCTACCAACGAGGTGTCCCTTATTTATTTTTCAGGGAGTTGGCAACCCTACATGTGACATACAGTTTTTTTGTCAGTTTCTTGCAGAATAAATTCATTTCCCAAAATAGGTCTTGTGTACTATTCATATTACCAGAGTTTACATATCAATATTGTCAGAATCAGACTGTATTTGAAAATTCCGTTACAATAATGGTGGCCATTTTGAATTATCCACATGTGTACTTGCCTATATCATACTCCATTTTAGTTCTACACCATTGTGCTATAGCTCATTGAATTCCTTGACGTTGAAAACCTACATTTAGACACCAAGATTGTTATATTTGGACCAATATCAAGGATTTTACAGATACATATCAGTTCGATGGCGGCCACTTTGCATTTTCCAAAATTTTCCAAAATTTCAGAATGTGGGCGGTGTTGAGAAGGGGTCCTATTAAAAATTCAATAGGTACCCCCCCAACGGTCCCACATAATATATTTTGGTGAATATATCTGTTCTGTAAATGTAATGTGGATTTTGGGGTTTAGCCACCTGATTATATCCCACCAGGAGCAGACAGACGGCCCTGCTGCGCCTGCACATCCCCTGGACAGTCACATCTTGGGAGGGGAAAAAAATCAGCATAAAAATATGGTACAAACCAGTTATTAATGTTTCTGTGCTGGGTGAAAGATAGAACCCTGGTCATCTTGAAAACTAGCTATACAGACTCCCACATCAAATGCTAATAATTAAAAAAAAAAAATTCTGATCAGAAAGCACATATTGCTGTAAGTTATCGTCAATGTGGATGTGGAATAAATCAGATAAATTAGGCGTTTACTGACTCATATGAAGTTGTCCAGACCAGGCCGCGCTGCTCCCACCACACCCACTAACACGCAGCTTTAATGCATTTTCTATACCTGCTTCCTTTTCTGCCGTATGGAGTCTCTAGTGATTTAGAGACAGCAACAAACCTGTCCCATTTTCACAGTGACATTATTGATAGACTGTCACTTCAGACTGTAGCTAACTGCTAATGGCTATTTTATGGTGCATATGTCAAATTTGATGCAGACTTTTTTTCTGTCTGTTGCCTTGTCTGCCCTTGGTTTTTATTGTTTATTTAGCCTAATGATTACATCAAAATTATTATCATACTTTTATTAGGACAAGAAGAAAAATTAGATTTTTTTTTTAAACAAATTATGAAAAGCACTCAGAAAGAGTACATATCTGTGCCAGGCAGCAATGGCAAATCAAATACTTCTGTCAAACAACAGAGGACAGTATTCTCATCAGAGCAGTGTGATGTCATAAGGTGAGAATGCTATAGAATGGGATGAAAGGAAACCCTACCTCACAGTGTCTAAGAAATTACAGAAAGAGATAAAAGGAAAAATGTGGACGCAGATCTGATTACAAAAATTTAATAGACTCATCCCTGACCCAAGGATCATCTCTTCACAGAATTTCATCAAAATCCATCAACCACTTTGCCTTCAAACAAACAAACAGACAGACAGACTACATAACCTCTGCTCCTCCTCTCTCTGTTAGCAGATATAATTAATCATCCAGGAAAGCGACCACACATCACTGTATATTCACCATTTTTTACTTATCCGTGACTCATAGATGTCCAAAAATTAAAGATTTCAAAATAGAAATCCATCGCCAATAAATCAAGGTATTCAAACATTTATAAAGCATGTCGGTAAAAGTGTTGTGAAAAGCCAGCTCCTGAGACACACCGGCACCTCCTCTTCACCCGTCTACTCTTTATCCACTCCAGTGTTTTCTCCCTGTCAATCTGTATCCCCTCTTGTCATGGATTAGCCTCCATACTTGCATGAACAAAGAAGCAGCCAGCATGTGTTTATGTGTTGGTCCATGTGTTGTCTGAAGAGGAGGACGTTTTCCCCACTTAAGTGTGGATCTTAGAGCGCCACAATTTGCACAATTAATGAGAACACCTGCTCAGAGAGCGCTCTGTGTCACCGGATCACTTTGTGTCCAAAACGTTTCCCGGCTGGCCGGCATTTTTGTTTCACCACTTGATTCATCAGTGTCATTTGAAATCAATTTAACAAAATGTTCCTGAGACTGATTCGGGTATGTAAATGCTGCGGGGGGATAGTCCAAGCAGCGGAAAGAAGAGGCAAGTCCTGTACATTATTTAGGCTTAAGTAATACGCAGGGTTGGGTAGTAACGGAATACATGTAATTGGGTTTATGTAATCAGATTACATAAGATTAGTAACTGTAATCAGACCATATTACATTGGATAAATTTGTAATCAGATTATAGTTACATTGTCAAGGATTACTTGATTACATTTCGATTATTAAAATATGGTAATTTAAAAATTATGAAACCTTTTTCTATGCTCTAGTGCTATCAACTCAACAACTAGAAGTGAATTAGAAGCAGCTCTAACCGTGTAGCCACTAGAGGTCAGTCTTCAACCAATAGTTTGGCTTGTTTTTCTTTTTTGTTTTGATTTGTTTTTTTAAAGACTAATTGCTTGCAAAAAAAGTCTCTACAAGATGTAAGACTCAAGTAGCAGCAGTCCATCCACACCACTTGAAAAAGCAGCTTTCGATTCATGGCAATATCGCTATCATTTTGTTCGCTATCAAGAACATAAACATGGAGTGCAATTTGTTTTGAGAAAAAAAAGACAATTATCAGATAACTGAAAGAGATATGTTTTGAGATCATTTGTTGAATTTATAATTTAAGTTATAATGTGTTATAACATAAAGAGAAAAAAAGAATATTTGTGGTTGTGTCCATTTTTGTAGTATGATGTGCATCATTTTCAGTCATTGATTTTGAAATAAACCAAAAGTATTCAGATTACGTTACTTATTTTGTAATCCAATGGATTATGTTACTAATTACAAAAATGGCCATGAAATTTCTATTCAGTAACAGATTACAGTTCAAATTAATCTGACCCAACTCTGGCAATATGTTATTTAAGTTTTCGGCTACAAAGTATGTATGAGTGGACAAAACAAAACAAAGAATGACTGAGCAATGCAACATAAAAGTGACACCACAACACTGCTCTTCTCTGCATGCAAGAGTGAAAAGAACAAACTGCTACAGTGGGATAAAGAAGACTACAGTTCAGAGGCACAAAAAGAGGACAAGAAGGAGGTAGCAGAGGAAACAAATGAATAAATTCATGGGGCACATAATGAAAAGAAAGATGGAAGGGAGTGGAGTAAAGGAAGAGGGCTGGAATCATCAGTGAAAGATTTTTATTGTCCGGACACAGGAGATGCACACAAAAGCAATGGGAAGATTCAATTAAGTATCATATGCAGTGACCTTATTGCCATGGTTACGGAACAGTGGAAAATATTAATCAAGCCTGCACTTGCAACATGGAGAAAGATGGTGGAAGGAGAGATAGAAGAAAGATGGCATTGAGAGAGACAGAGGTTGGATGAACAGAGAGAATAATGGCGTGATGTACGTTTGGTGTCTCGGTGTTTTAATGAGGATGTCCGTTCATTCTCGCGCTTTTGGACATCTTCAGGCTGACACAGAACATTCCATTTTTGATAATGCACTTTTTGACACCGTTGTGAGAGATCTATTTTTATTTTAAAATAGAAAAAAAATGTGCCGTGCTATTATCATACGTCTGGTGCAGCTGGTTCATATTTGCACAAAACACCAAGCGAGAATGAGCTCAATTTGGATTTCATTTCAAACAGGCGAGAACTCACCTTTCAGCTCTCAAAGATTGTTTTAGCTGCCTCTCTGTGTTCCAGCATGCGCTTCTTTGTTCCCAACAATTTACCCAAATGTTTGTTGATGTGTTCACGCGTGTGCAAAAAAAAAAAAAGATACTAGAATCCATCACACGAGTGAATTCTTTAAACCAAAAACTCACAAATGTGTTCCATGTGGAAATGAAATGTTTCCATCCATCAATGTTTTATTTTTATTATTTATTTATTTATTTTCACGAAGGGTGAATTTACATGTAATTTTAAATAAATCTTCCAAGAACAGTGCTTGCTTATTGTTAGAGAGTGCAGGAAAAAATAAATTATGATCATTTTCAATCATATTCAATTACGGTGTTCCTCTCAGCCACGTTTCCCTGCACGCCGCAGAAGGGGAAAGTTGAAGATTGTACTGTTTGATGAAGCTGTAGAGTGTTTGTTCGCTGTCTGCAGGGACTGTCTTGAAAACAATCTGTCTGAAACTCCCCCACTGAGCAAAATGTCAAATAAACAAAGGCAGGGATAAACAAAATCCCTCCAATTCAATGTCACTGAGACAAAAGCTAACATGTTAATGCTGCATTTGTGGAAAAGAAGGTGGCAGCCAGAACACAGTCTGCAGTTAAACCTTAGACAAGGTGAAATTATCCCCTGAAAGTTGTTAATTACAAATGGTAACTCGCTCTCTCTTTTTCTTCTTCGAGGCTTGAGTCTCCCACGTGCATTCTGGCAAACTGTAGCTGAAATTTCGTGTCTTCTTTATAAGAAAGTCCTTGTCTGTTCCACCCCACCACGAAGCTGTATAATCTGTGATGCAATAGACGAAAGTTTCACTATGCACAGTTTCTCCAGTCACAGCCACAGATGCCCATAAAGCCTTCAGATTTGCCATGGGGGGTCTTGATGGCTTCCCTCACTACTCTCCTTCTTGCAGAGTCCCTCAATTTTTGAGAACCGCCTACTCCAAAAACAGATTTGCCATACAGTACCATACTGTTTGTCTTTCTTAATGATTGATATAATTGAAGTCCAAGAGATATTCAGTGACTTACAAATATCCATGTATCCATCCCCTGACTTGCCTAAAAAGAACTGGCTGTAAGAGTGATGAATTGTATGAACTGTCAAATTGTAGAGACATTCACTTATCTCAGCTATGACTTTCATGTCTCTGGGTCCTCGGCCTTTGAAATTGAGAGACGCCTGGGAAAAGCCTATGGAGTTATGAGGTCCCGACAGAGGTGTTTGGCGATGCTGATACCTTGGCAGGAGAAAGAAGCTCCAAGTTTTTAGGGTCCTGGTGCTCCCTGTCTCACTGTATGATTGTAGAAGTTGGACACAAATCAGTAACCTAAGGTGATGACTGGATGTCTTTGATATTACATCTCTTTGGAGAATCCTTGGGTATGACTGGAATGACTTTGTGATAAATGAGCTGTTATTTATTGAGAATCAGATGAGGTGTATCACTTGCATTGTGAGGGAATGTCAACTAAGACATTTTGGCCATGTGGCATGCTTCTCTGGGCAGTATGCAATAAACAGGTACCTCAGCATTGAGGACCCCAGGAACTGAAAAATGCGAAGGAGTCACCCACATTTCACCTGGCTGTGGCAAATAGATAGCGACTTGTGTAGATGGACTGGTTGTCTGCCTCTGTGGTTGTCATCCAGGAGGCAAAGCAGTTCCATGGTGCAGTGGATGTGGCGATGGGCATACTCCCAGATCAGTTTGTCCCATTACTTATGGCTTCTGAAGATGTATGCAATGTGTATAAATATGGGTGTAATTCCTAAATGCAACACTTTTTGGCAAATTCCTTTAAAGCTATTCAATATAGATTAAAGCTGATATATCTTAAAATGCACTTAGAATTTGAGGAGTACCACAGGGAGCTGTCTTTAGCCCATTTTTATGTTAGTTTTAAGGTATGTTATTTTCAATAGACAATGTACCACTTAGTTTTATCTTTCCATTATCACCATAAATTTTCTCCAATAAGTCAGGCCATATCAATACTCACAATTCAACTCATAATCAAATGCAAATAAATATGAAATATATAACAGTCTGGAACCCCCAATTCTACTGAACTAAATGTCAAATTACCTCTGAACTGATGTACATGAAGACTATTTGTTCTTTCTGCAGCATATAATGGCAAAGGTTGGATTATTTTTTATCACTGAAAACATGTGCATAGTAAATTAACATTGCAAACAGTGCATATGTTTCCATTCAAAATGGTGTTAAATCAATGCTATTGTCATATATGTAAATGCTAACTGCACAAAGATTTGAAATTAACGAACAACTGGAAAAAAATATGGAATTTGGCACCAATTTTGTCCCTTCTTTCATAAAAAAAGGACATGGTGTCTGTTTTGTAGCAAAACAAATTTTTGGGGGGGAAAAAAACTTTCAACGTCATCAGTTCCTCCGTCTTTGCATTCTGGACAGCTGTATGTCACTGCATGGCAACCGTCATTTGACACATATTTTATGCATGTGAACATGGCAAAAGACACACTTGTCTCGTGCCATGGCTCAGCAAAAGCTGATAAACCCACCGACCAAGCAAGTTGACTGTCAAATTACAGAGAAGGACTTTAAAATTTAAAACACTCCCAGAAGTGACTTCATAGAGAAGTGGCAAAGCTACCCATTAGCTTAAAGGCTATCTTGTGCATTTGTTGGCTTTATCTCAACACTGCATGGTCATACAATCTCATGCTAGGGCTCATTTTGTTCCTAAGAAGATACACTTTCATCAGATATTCATATATTGCCATTTTGATGAGAAATATTGACTATAAAACATTGCAAATGATATTTCTGGGTGTGTTCCCGGGCTGCACTGGCTTTATATAATGTAACGGACAGTAATGCACAAAAAGTGTATCAGAATAATTTATTGCTCTAACTAGTAAGAAACATGCACACAAAACAGTTAAATGTGTAAGTCTATGCATGATGGTGTGGCATGTAATACACAATTAATCTAATTATGGTTCCAACTCTATTTTGAATATTCTTCTTGAAAACTCCATAAAGGAAAAGTCAGCCTGTGGAGAAGTTCAAGGGCTTTATTCTCATTCAGTAATTTTATGAAACCCTCCCGTACAGAAATTACACAATTTCATCAAGGAGGTTGCAACCACTGGTCGTACAGCAGCAAGACATTTTCAAAGAAAAAATATGGAATTGATCATGAAAAGTGATTCGATGAATTGCAGGAGTTGCGTGAAGCGTGAATAAAATCTATTTTCAACTTTAAGCCCGTAGTCGTTTCTCAGCTCCTACAGTCTGCAGAGCTGCTGGACACTGAGTTTGAGACGAGAGAAGTTTAGACAGAAGTTGGTGCAAGTTGGTTCTTTTGTGAGAGATTTGCAGAGTGACAGGCAGCGGTCATGCCGGAAATCAACCAATAAAAGTCATAACTGAATTTGAATTTAACGTCGTTTCCATCACAGTGCAATCCTGGGCGCAGGCGTGCGCTTCCCTGTGGCGGAGCTGGCGCGGTGTTCCAAGTAACATGCAGGCTGTAACATGAGAGGTCCTGAGAAGAGTGGCTGTTAAAGCGCCTGATGTGACCATGACCACTTCCAGAAACAATTTAATCTCACAGCTTCAGCCATCTCCAGCTGATCTACTCCTCCAAGGTCATTAGCTGTGCCACAGAAGGTCACATGATTAATGAGTGACAGACCCTCTGGTGCAATAACGTGTATGAACGTGGCCCATTAATTAGACAGGGGGGCCAGTGAGAATGAATGGCCAGGGACAGCTTAGGCCCCTCACAACCCTGTCCTTCCCACACCCCATTTTTCATTTTATCTGCTCAAACAGACACTCAGATGTTACAAAAACCACCAAGGACTCTGTTTCAAAAATAGAAACACGAAATCCAGCTAAATCTTAAATACTATTTAAACAATATTAATAATCAAGAGGGTTCAAGACTACATAGGTATAGTTCAGATAAAGGAAAAAGTCTAGAAGAGTTGTGAGCACTGGCCTCAAGATGATCTGAGTATCAAACACCAGGACATTGTGTTGTTGCAGATCTTCTTCCAGGACTATGATAAGCACTCTGCATTACTGAGAGCAATCTCCAAGAGGAAATGAAACATTCTGCTGCCGCAGACGGCCAGGATATACAGATCAGGAGATTTAATTGATGCTGACCGACTGTCAATGCACTACTCTAGCCGGGAGAAACAAGAGTGTTTAACACTGCTCCATTGTAAATAGTACTCATTTCTCAGTCTAATCAACTTAATGCAATTCCAATAAGTCCATTTCTTAGAGTGGCCTTGTTGATTTGAAACCTCATAGCCCTGTGTTTTATTTTCACCAGTGACGACAAATGTAATGGCCGCTAAGTATATTGGGCAATAATGTAAGAATGCTGCACGTTCACTGCATGCATTTCAATTTTAGCTTGAGGTCATAGCATTATGGATATACCCCCGTGGGGGTCATTAATCATAAACACAAACATTGCATGCAATAACAACCAGTACTGGAGACTTCAGGAGGACTTGTATAAAACCGGGGGACAAATCTAATCAGTCGACCCACTGCACCTGGGTCAGTGTTACCCCACAGCCAACACCAAGCCAGGCAGTCAGTATGTGCAGTGAGCACACGTTTGCAGTTGTCATTGTCACAGAAACATAATAAGCAGTGACAGGGTGAGGCAAAATCACTCGCCGCACAACGTCGGAAAACAGCATCTTTTGAAACAGGAAAACACGGAGATGTTGAGATATGTGTGTTTGTGTAACGATGTTTTATCCTGAGATGGATTCTGGGTCAGAGGATATTTATCCAGCATTATGAATATGGAGGAATCAGCATTTATGCGGCATGCTGATAATAAACATAATTTTGAAAGGTACTGCTGACATTTTTACACTCGCTTTTTTATATATATAAATGAACAACAAAAATAATAGAAAAAAATATTCTCGCATCTTATCAAACATCCAGTGAACCCCTTGACCTTTCTGAATAAAGCATCTCTCTCGAGATTTGACACACATCTCTCAGCGCAGATCTGAAGACAGCCATGAATGTTGTTTGCCCTCTGATATATTTTTAATATTCAGATCGTATAAAAAATGTCCTCTTTCAATAATTGATCTATCTATCTACTAGCAACATAACTCATGCTGAGCTTTGGCATGTGATTTGAGTGCATATCAACTCTCAGGATGAGGAGCAGTCTGTCTCCTCTCTACATGTGATACCAGGCTCATTGAACCCTACAACCACAAACGAACAGTGTCTGTGCGGAGAGGCTTAGAGATACAACTACAAAGATAATTAAAAGTCCAGTATAAAAATTAGGATCATATGTATTATTATTATTATTATTATTATTATTATCATCTTCTTGTTACATCCTATAGCACTGTGTCCAATCCATGGTCCGGAGGTAATAAAGGGTAGATGTTATTTTTAGGACAGCACCCTCCGCAGCATATGTGCTGTTCCTAGGATGATTGTCTTTTTGAGTTCTTTGCGGGATATGTTTCCTGGAATTTCATTGTTGAATTTTTCCAGTCCCTTTTTTATTTAACCAAGTCCTGCAACCAATACTGGTATGGTTTTGGTGGGCATGTCCCACATTCTGGATATTTTAATCTCAAGGTCTTTATATTTAAACAGTTTTTCTGTGAATTTTACTGAGGTGTTATGGTCTGCTGGTATTGTCATATCAATCAGCATACAGGTTTTTTTGTTGTTGGTGTTTTATGTTATGATGTCTGGCCTGTTTGTTGTGACTTTCCTGTCTGGCTGCACTGGCATGTCCCATATGATGGTTATTACATTATTATTATTATTATTATTGTTAGTTTGTTTCTTTTAGTTAAGTCT
>OMMV01067394.1:2134-20244 GCA_900302635.1 Chatrabus melanurus
TTGAGAACACCCACAGAGACCGTCTTTATGAGTGACCCGTGGATGAACGTCACTCCGTCTGGTTGGAGACACTTGGAGCACAAAGGGCAGTTTGACTAGAAGATCTCAGTTTTACACAGGCAATTATAATAATTATAATTATGTCAGCACATTATTTCTCTTTACACACGACTACCTGAGAGCTGATGATGTTCTTTGAAGAACAAAACCCCCCAGCTCTATTGGAAATTTGTGGATATGATTTTAAAAACAGATATGGGAATTTTGGAAGTCAGAAATTAACTGAAAAGCTTGATATGTCAGTGGTGCAATAATACATGTTCTGCCCTAATAATTAAAATTGGGCCTTTCTTAAAAAAAATCACTGTGCATATCCACAGTATTTTACATTGTTCCATGTCAGGGTGTTTCAGGTGGTTATTCTGAGCTTTTATGTCGGTGTTGCTCATGTGTCGGTGCAGTGAAATAATATTGAACCTTTAAGGTGTCATCAATCAAACGGCCGCTAATCAGACAAACTGGGAGCCCATGAGGAGCTGCTGTCCATGGTGCTGAAAACTCTTCACTGCAACATCAGTGACGTGTGACGAGCTTGCAAAGGCGTAACATTGTGATTGGTACAAACTTCACAAATGGACATAAGCAGCCTTTTAATTGTGCCTTTCAATTTGAATTGTTTTGAAGATGTTTTAGCAGAGAGTAATGTGATTATTAGTCGACTTTAATTCGTTCATGATAAAAATAAATGTAAGTTTCAGTTCAGGGTGGACCTCTCAAAAAGTAAAAAAATACAGTGAAAATACAGTGTGGACAATTCTTGTAATTGTGAGGGGTTTCGAGGGACTCTGATGCCGGCATCTTCATGGGGGGGGCGGACTGTACCATGTGTGACACACAGTGACACAATGGAGAACGGTTTCGGTCAGGTTTTAGATGGGTTTGCGCCACTGTGATGCCTGTGGGAGTATTTTGAAAGTACATTTGTCGCACGAATATTTTGGACATGTTCAAAATTCTATGGTGTGAAGCCACACTACTCCAATCGCTGAGTGGCAAGATAGCTGGGACCAAATCGTATTAACAATAATCCTTGTAAGCAGCGTTCTCGGGACAGAAAGCAGTGTATTACCCCTGTAGTTGTTGCAGTCCAGGCGATCATCCTTGCCAATCAACACTGGGATGACAAGCCCTTTTTTTGGGCCCATAGGGATTATACCCGTCTCCCAGATTGAAACAAAGATGCCAGGAGAACAGTATCTCAATCCAGCTGGAGGAGTTCAGCTCCAAAACAGCAGATCCTTGGAGCTTTCCTCACCCTAAGGTGTTTTAATGTCTTTGCGATCTCACTAACATTTGTTGGTTCGCATTTGACTCAAGAATCAGCCACAAGAATGCTGGCATCAAAGATATCGAACATCTCAGCAGGAAGATCAGCCGTTTACAGCTGTTCAAAATAACCAGACCAATGGGACACGACAGCAGTACTGCTGTCCTGTCAGAACCTGTGCTGTCAGTCTTCACACCCTGCTGAAAAAAATGTGTAATTAGACAGCCAAAATATATAATTTTCCACATTTATTTTATTATTTACATCAAGTTATTTAATATGAGCTTAAATATGACTAAAAGTTGTTACCTGCTCCAAGTAGTGGAGAGAGACATTAATGTATTTGGCCTCAGTGAGGAGACGTCCATCCACACCAGTCTTGCTAACTCTTTCGGACCCAGCCAGATCAACAAGGTGGAGTTTGGAGCGCTGCAGTGTGACCGAGCCTGGCTCACGCTTGCACAAGTGCAATGTGAAAATGCAGTGGGAACGCGTGGATGCCTGGTTCATTGGAGTCTGGAGACAGCAGAAAGATGGGAGAGTAAAAACCATGGCGACATTACATTTTGAAAATTCAAAAAAAAAACAGTTGGTATGCAGTTGTCGTGGTTCACGTCTCTCGTGTCTCTTTTCTGCGTTTTGGGATTTTGATAACTCTATTATAATATTTCTGTCCGTTTCCTCGTGCTCCTTAGTGAATTCTCCTCCATGTTAGTTTTTCCTCGTGCTCTTAGTTTATCTGCTCTGTGTATATTTCCTTACTTCCTGTGACTTAGGCTTCCGGTTTCACATGCACGCTCAGTTCCTCCTTTGACTGAGTCACGCACTATTTAACCGTCCACAGCCCATCACTCCAGTGCCAGACTGTCCTGCTCGCATGCCTGCTTTATCGCATTCATCTCCTGTGTTTGATCTACTGTTATCGGACCACGCTGCCTCTATGCGTCACCTGAGATTTGCCTGCCATTTCCTGTTCAGTCTGCTTGGTATGTTTGCTAGTTGTGCACTGACCCTATGTTTGTTTCCCTGGATTACTCAATTACTACTTCCCTCACGGACACTCTTATTTGATGGACTGACTTCCTGTGTGCTGACCCCTCGCCTGTATCCTCGACCATCCTCATCGTCTGTTTCCACATGGACGGCTTTGTTGTACGGACAACTATCTGAGTACGTTGGCTGTTCCAGTGACATCAGTGTTTAATAACATCAACATTACTGCTGTTACAGCAATCAGCTATGTGAGAACCTACGCATTATACTGAATCAATTGGATGAAGTGGACACAAGGCTTTTACTCTCCATTTGCAGTACTTTTCTTTTTCTTCTAGCTTCCAACAATTTGAAGATCAAAGATGTGCAACATATGAGTGTTAAACACATGGTGTCAGTTTGTCAAATGGTGATGTTGATTTTCAGATGGTCACTGTCGAGACCAGAGTGTGACTCACCCTGCACAGGCAGGCTTTATTAATTCAAAATGATGGGTTTACTCACAGGCTGTGCACTGAGAGGACAAACACAGGAAATAGCAGGCATAGTGCTGATCACAGTCTTCTATACTTTTTGAGACAGATGACTGTAGGAGTAAATAGCCGTAGCCTGTAATTAGAACAGAGGATTTATACTGATAACAATGTGGTACGTATTTAATTACATTGGGATCAAGACTGAATTATTTTTTTTCCTTTTTTGGAACGCTGTCAGAATGATTCACTTTTCCTCTCAGTTTGAAAATAAGATCACAGACATTCCAGACTATTTTTTTCCAAAGGTGCACTGACCCTAACTTGTTGGCATAAAAATGCCAACACCTGCCTGTTAGGGTCACGACAGCTCATGACAGATCTTCCACACCATCACCTACAGCTGTCATCTTTTTCCTCACTCCTAATTCTCTTCACTCTGCACACGTTTCGCTCTTTACTCCTCAGGGCAACCCTTAAAGTCAGACGAAGCAGAACTTAGATGCTGACAGGGGATAGAACACCTAATGGGATAATGGGTCAAGGTTAGAGATAGTGTATCCAGTTCCAGAATGAGTTGTTTGTACAATTTGTTCAGAATTAATGTGCAAAACAAGCACATTAGGGTCTGCTCCTTTCTCTGCCCTTGACCAAGGCAGCGTCTCTACATCTGGAGTTGGTCCCCAGGAGCCAGACTGTGGCTGCCCACTGCTCCTAGTAGTTGGATTGCGTCTAACTATAATTAGGATGGGTTAAATGCAGAGGACAAATCTCGTCGTATGTATGTACAATGACAATAAAGAGCCTTATTATTATTATTATTTGTTAGCCCACATGTGGTAATCACAAATTATTAGGCACAATTAGACAGACACTTGATAATTTGGGTCACAGCAAAATCTAAACCACGAGGACAAAGGAATTACCCTGAATAATGTCAAGGCAGAGATCTGGGAAAGACTACAATAAATTCTGTAGCACTGAAAGCGAGAGTATAATATGCTCCACAATTCTTGAATGGAAGAAATTTGGAACAACTGTGACTTTTCATCAAACTGAGTGGCCAGCCAAGGTGAGCAATCGGTGGCTTATCTGCCTTCACCACCTTTACTACTTCCAACCACAACATTCCACCATGCTCCCTCTCATTCACACACACTTGCTCCATCTTGATCCTACTATCTTTCATTCCCCTTCTCTACAGAATGAATCTTCACCTATCCAGGCTCATCTCAACATGCTCCCTACTCTCACTACAGATCATCTGGGAATACCTTTTAAAAAACAGCAAGTCCATGAAGACGCCTGTCTGATCTCATCCATCAACCTGTCCATCACCATTGCACACAAGAAAGTGTAATGGTTTTGGTACGTGTGACCCCAGTGCAGAGAACAGACCAAATGATTTTCAGTCCAATGTTGTTAATGACAGAATCACAGGAACAGGCCATGGTCATACACTGGTAAGTCAGTCCACAAGCGGAAGTGTCCATGAGGTGACAGGCTGATGGGTAAACACAGAACACAGGTAGCAGTTCAGTACACAGAGATCAGCTAAATCAGGCAAACAAAACCAGGAATGGCAAGCAGACTCAGGAAACCAGGAATGACCATGTGGGTCATGAACTAGGAGGCAGATGTACTAGCACGAGGAACATTTGAAATGACAAGGAGCACTAGAAATGTGGAGAAACGATTTACAATCCAGCAAAAACTAAAGGCAGAAGGAGGAACAAAAATATAGGAAGAGTAAAAGCAAACAGAAAACAGCTGTGAGTACTTAAATCTAATCACGTGTGTACAGAGCATAGGAGCGCAAGTAGACACCAGAGGGAGCCAGAGACCAGAGAGAGGGGGAAAGACAAGACGTGAGCCCAGACGCCAGAGAAGAGGGAGCAATGACACAAGGAGGAGATGTGAAAACAAAAACATAAGAATATCCAACAGAGGAGAAACACAGGAATATAATATGTGGGAGATAAACACAACCCCCCCCCTGGAATGTCATCGGACGTTCCAAAAACCAAAACACAAGAAACCCACGAGGGACTAACACAGAGAACAAGAGCAGGGAGGAAGGAGGGGGCTGAATGGTGGCCACAAACAGAAAACTACAGAAAGGACAGGTGGATGGGGCTGTGAGGTGGGCAACCACAAAGGAAACAACAAGGAAGGGACACCAAAACCCCAAGAAACCACAACAATGGAAACACAAAAAAACAACAGACAGGGATGGGTGGAGGGGCTGGCAGAAAGGCCAAGTCTGGAAAAAAGAGAACGGCCAAAAGAAAGCATGCCAGACACCAGGGAGGAGAGAGAACATCAGGGGGGCAGCTGTGCGGTCAACAGAGGAGGAAGAGAACAAAAGGGAAATGGCCATTGGGGAGAAAAGGGCCAGAAAGCACACAGGGAGAATGGACAAACAGACAACAAAAAACAGACATGACAACAGAGGGATGGCCAATAGGGAATAGACACGGTGACACATGGATGACTGAGAACACAACCCAGAACATCCCCAAAATGACAACAATCCAAAAAAACTGAAACAGGAGGGGCACTCCGGCCCTGGGCAAACAGACAGTCAGGGGCCAATAACGTGTGCTAAGGCACGTGCGCCGAGACAACAGGAACTGCCAGAGCAGACAAGGGGCGCCACTTGTCAGACACCCAGGAGATAGAAACCACAGGAACAGATGAGGTGCGCTGGACCTCCACTGCCTTGGATCCAGGTGCAGGGGCTGATGAGGCACACCAGCCCTCGACCAACTCTGAATCAGGAACAGCAGCAGGAACTGATGAGGCGCTCCGGACTTCGACTGCCTCGGAACCAGGAACAGCAGGAGTTGACGAGGCGTGCTGGCCTTTGACCGCCTCAGAACCTGGAGCAGGAGGTGCTGCAGATAAGGTGCACCAACCTTCAACCACCTCGGAGCCAGGAACAGGAATTGAAGCAGATGAGGTGCACCGACCTTCGACCGCTTTGGAGTCAGGAACAGCAGCAGGAATTGATGAGGCATGTTGGTCTTCAACCACCTCAGAACCAGGAACAGCAGGATCTGATGAGGCATGCCAGCCCTTGACCGCATTGGAGCCTGGAACAAGAACTGAAGCAGATGAGGCACATCGCCTCGGACTACCTTGGAGCCAGGAACAGGAACTGATGCAGCTGAGGAGCTGGCCTTCGACCACCTCGGAACCAGGAACAGATGCTGATGAGGCATGCCGACTTTCAACCGCCTTGGAGTCAGGAACAGTTGAAGTTGTCGAGGTGCACCAGGCTTCAACTGCCTCAGAGACAGGAACTGGTGTTGGTAAGGTGTGCCACCTGTCGATCGCCTGAGACAACAGAATTGCAGCAACAGGTGAGGTGTGCCTTTTGTCAGCCACCTCAGAGATAGGTGGAGCACACTGTTTATCAGCTGCCTGAGAGTCAGGAGCTGCAGGAACTGGTGAGGCATACCATCTATTGGCCGCCCTCAGGACAGGAACGGATGAGGTGCACTGCTTGTCAGCCCCCTCTGAGACTGATGAGACGCGATGCTCTTCAGCAACCTTGAAGACAGGTACTGCAGGCTTGGATAAGACGCACTGCACTTCGGCCACCTCCAAGATAGGTTTTGCAGTCTCGGATGAGGTGCAGCGATCCTTGACCACCTCAGGGACAAGAGCAGGTGGGGCACACTGTTTGTTAGCCACCCTGGAGACAGGAACAGAGGCCACAGCATCATCCTGAGTGGGCTTGGTGACCACAGCATCCTCTGAGCGGGTTTAGTGACCGCAGCATTCTCTTGAGTGGGCTTTGTGGCCACCGCATCCTCTTGAACAGGCTCGGTGGCCCCAGCATCCTCTTGAACAGGCTCGGTGACCGCAGCATCCTCTTGAGTGGGCTCTGTGGCTGCAGCATCCTCTTGAGGAATCTCTAGACTAGACTCTATGGACTCTGGAGATGCAGTAGTGAACAGTGGAACAGTCTCTGGAGAATGCCCTGTGAGGAAGGAGGCAATTTCTAGGGTGACAGCAGTGGTGTCCAGTGAAGACTCTAGTACCAGTGCCTGCAGCAGAGCTGGGGGCTGGAAAACTTAACAGAAACCTGCAGAGTGCTGTGTGGGTGACTGACGAGCTGGGGCATGCTCCAGCTGTAACTGGAGAACTGCAGCATGCGCTGGCTGTGACTGGAGAACTAAAGCACGCTCTGACTGTGACTGGAGAACTGGTGCATGCTCTGGCTGTGATTGGAGAACTGAAGCATGCAGGGGCTGTGACTGGCAATCTGAAGAGCACTGACGGCTGTGGTGGAGAAGAGGTGCGCTGTTTGTCATCCATAAACAGGAACAACTGGAACCAGTGAGATGCACCCTGTGTCAGCAGCCACAAACACAGGAATAGATGATGTACAGTGGTTGTCAACCATCTCAGAGATGGGAGCAGCTGTGGCAGCAGACTCTGGTGGCAAAGCTACAAACTCTGGAGCAGATTCTGGTGGTGGGAGGACAGTGTCTGGGGAAAGAGCTGCAGCACGTTGCAATAAAGCAGAAAGTCGGTTGATGGAGCTGCTGATTGCCGTAGAAGTGGCAGCGGCAATGATCAGAAAGCTCAACACTGTAGCACTGATCGGAACGCAAAACGTGTTAGTGATAACTGAAATGCTGGAAAGCATTGTGCCTGGGATGGATAATCGGGGGAATGCTGCTTTGATGACTGGAGAACTGAAGAGGGCTGCTTACCTAACTGGAGCACAGCTGAGTGCTGCACAGATGGCAGAGGCAGTGGAGAGGGCCGTGGAGACAGCTGAGGTATTGCTGAGAGCAGCAGTGACGACTTAGGTGATGCTAAAGACTGCAGAGATGACACAGGCACTAGTGAAGGTTGAAATGATGTCTTGTTCAGCAGAGACAGTGGCGATGACGAGGGTTTTGACAGCGAAACCGAGACAAATCCGAGGCATCGAAGGCGGCAGATATGGCTGAGGTGCCAGAGGAGACTGAGACACTGGAGGTGACAGAAGAGAGGACTGAGACAGTGGCACTACAGGAAACTCTGGGGAGGTGGTTTTGACCACAACCAGATGATTTTCAGTCCAATGGCTTTTAATCACAGAAACACAGGAACAGGCCAAGGTCATACACTGGTTAATCATTCCACAAGCAGAGATGTCTGTGAGGTGACAAGCTGATGGGTAAACACAGAACACAGGTAGCAGGTCAGTACACAGAGATCAGTCTAATCATGCAAACAAAAAAAAACAAGTGTGGCAGGCAGACTCAGGAAACCAGGAATGGCCACGCGGATCATGAACTAGGAGGCAGATGTACTAACACGAGGAACACTTGAAATGACAAGGAGCATTATAAACACGTAGCGAAACGATTTACAATCCAGCAAAGACTAAAGGTAGAGGGAGGAACCATGGCTCAGTGCTGATCTTTGATGAAATCCCACCTCCACTTTGAATGCATTTCTCATTGCCACTGCACATCATGTTACACTGTCCTCATACATGGCCTGCACCATCTCACATACTTCTCTGACCCACTGAAAATTTGACATTGTGAATAAAAATTGAAATAAATGTAGCTTGTTTCAATTATTTTTAAACAACTTTATGAAGTAGACATTCTAATTCACTTAACACGTGTTGTTTGGGAACATGAAATATGTGGATTTGGAGAAAATCCAGATGGAAAGTTTTTAGCCAAGGTATACGTACATAAGCACTAAAACAGTGGCACAGTGCAGCATTACTGGGGTCACTTGTTTGTTCTATTCTCAACTCATCACTTGTTAATCATACTTGGACCACATGGTGATTATATACAGCATTGTAACAAGGCCATTTTTAGATGTGTAAGCTGTTACACTACAGATATCATCTTGCTGCAGTTGGATTTTCAAACATCTATTTTACAAAAAAGTTATTTCAGGATTATTTTTTTAAACTTGCCATAATGTTAACGATCATGTAATGTTTCATGTCTTTTAAAGAGTACTTATCAAAACCAGAACTGACAAACGCATGAAGCCACAAAGGACGTTTGTTGGGAATGTTAAGTCCAACGAGCACAACCAGTTCCTAGTGGTCTTTTCAAATATGGCACCATGAGGTAACTTGAGGAAAACTGGTGCTTAATGTACAGTACATGTCTGAAAGGGGCAAACCCGTGATGCAAAGACAGACGGATGTGGAGAAACACGGCCTGTTCAGGCCGTACTATACATCCAAACATGAAGCACAGAAAAGACCAGCTGAGAGGAAATGTTTCCTGTTGAGGATGAAGGAAGGGTGAAGAGTTGAAAAGGTGTATTTTATTTCCTGCCCAACAAAACTGAGCAGAATGCTGCCAAGTCTCAAAGCGAGCGACCTAAAGCATTGTTCAGTGTGGTGTGAAAGGATGAGTCATCTTTATCCACATGGCTGTGAGCAAGAGAAGGAAAGCATTACTTTGAACTTCACCAGAGGTCTACATGGAGCAGGACCTTCTGGGATGATTCTGGCAGCAATAAATCGAGAGTGTTGATAGTTCTTTGTTTGCTTGAGGCTCAGAGAGACTCTCTTGTGAAGCAGTGAGTCCCACTGAGCACCACTTCACAAAAGTCTCTGTGTTGGTGGACTGTGCTGGGAACTCCCCAAATGTTTCATCAACAGACTAATGTAACAACTGAGAATGTGTTCCCATTAAAAGAAATACCCCCAGTCTACACAGCAGGGGACACTGGGAACGTGTCCTCAGTGTGTACATGAAAAACAGTGTTACATCATTTTGTTTAAACACAGTGATCCGTATTCTGTGGAACACATGTATCATTTTCATAGTATAATTGTGGACTGCAAATTGAGTACTCACATATTTTACATAATTTAGCATACACTAAAACAAGCAGCAGTGGACTTGGTGGCCACCAGACCACTTTGGAAATAAAAAGATGACAAACAAGCTCATTTCAAGCTACTTGTAACATCAAAACCACCCACATGTTAAGAGACAGGGAAGGAAGAAAAGTCTGCTTCGGCTACATTCATACAAAATCCCTTCCACAGTGTGGATTTGTGACCATTTTAGGTGAATTTTAAAACATAACCATTGGGAAACAATTAGAAAATAACAGCTTACTTTACTTGAGTACATTTCTGTGCTGAAATGGTCTGTATGTCTCACTGATAACTACACCTGCTCCTGATCCACCATCAATCCAGCTTCTTTGTAATGTTTATTAGCGGTTGGCAAACCTAGTGGTGCATTACCACCACCAACAGCAGGCAGAAAAAGTCACAGCCAGAATAGTCCACAAGCAGGGTGAGGGACGAGGGGCTGGGGGTCGGGAAAGCGAAGGCTGGGTGGTGGGGGGTGCGGGAGTAAGGGGCAAACCAACCACTGAGAGGGAGGCAGCTGACATTCAGCAGCTCCGCCACCCAGCGCAACCGACACTCCCTCAAACCTCAAACCAACAACACCCAGATACCGTTCAGCCGCCTTCACAATGATCTTGATCCGTTCAGTCCTACTGTCAGTTTGAGCAGCACAGTTCACCACGTCAACCATAAATACCACAAAATCCGACTTAGCGACCAGCATAGTGTCTTCCGTACCCTTATCACATTTGCGACAGTCCTGTAGAGCAGTGCTTCGTGTGGACATAGCGGGAGTGGACACAGTGGGTGTGGACACAGCGGAAGTGGAGACAGCGGGAGTGGACACAGTCGGTGAGGACACAGTGGGCGGGGGCGCTGCAGACCTCTCCACCCTTTTCACAGCCTCCGCGTATGTAATGTTCAGTTCGGTTTTAACCTGCTGCACCTGCTCAGCCCTCTTACTGGCCTCACAGCCCCCATAAGCCGCAGTGTGAGCTCCTCCACAGTTACAACACTTTATCTCTGCGTCGTCCTCACACTGGCCATAGTCGTGATACCCAGCACACCGTCCACATCTCTGTTTACTCTTACAAACAGCTGCCACATGACAAAAACGCTGACAGCTATAACATCTCAGCGGCGGCAGCCTATAAGGTCGAACACGGTAACTCAAAAACCCACAAATACTCTGAGGGGCAGCACGTCTTCATCAAACACCAACATCACTGAAGTGCTGTCAACCCACTCTCCATCCACAGTCATCTGCAGCGGTTTGGCCGACACCACCTTAGCTCCATGTACACACTCCATTAGCTCGTCCATTTGAATCCCAACAGAAATTCCCGAAACAACTCCCCTGATTAAAGGCCTCCCACGGAAATCCTCACATGTAATCTTTTTGCCAACAATTTTTGTGAGTTTCAGTGCTTTCGCCGCCTGTTTGTCATCACTACAAATCAACAAAAGCGCACCACTGCGTAAAATTTTTGCGTGATGGAAGTCCCCTATCACACTGAAAGCTTTGGAAAGTTTGATGGTGTTACACTCTTCAAACGACGCACCGTTCACAGTCAAACAAAACTTTCCACTCTCCCACAAAGTCCTTCCTCTTCACCACAACTGCTCCATTACTCAACGAATCTCCATCGCCCTGCGAACCACACTGTTCCCTCTTAAAAACCTTTACTCAGCCCGTCATTATCACACAAATCATCATTCTCCATGTCAGAACACCCAGCCACACCACCACTCGTTGCCGCCATGTTCTCGCCCTGTGGGTGTGTCTCTCACCGTGCACCTGAATTCACTCCCTCGTCACAGCACCTTGTGTTAACTCGTTATCTGTTTCACTATTTAAGCCCTCCACAGTCTGAGTTAATTTGCCAGTTCATTCAGCATTCGTCCCCTGCGTCACTCTGTGATCCTGATTTTTGATCTTGATCTTTTGTTCTTTGTTCGTTCGCCCTGCCCTGGTTTGACCGTTTGTTTGTTTGTTTGTTCATTTCCAGCCCGGTGGTACTCCTCCTGTTCCTGACCCTGGTTCTTTCTCGTTTTCTCACCTGGACTTCTCCCGGACCTTTGGAATTCTCCTGACCTGGACTTCTATGAACTGGACTTCATCCCTAACATTCACTGGTCCCTCCTTTTGTTACGTACTCTGTTTTTTACCCTGACACCCCCTCAGTTTAGTTCTCCATTTTGACTCAGACCCCTTTGTTTGTTATTTTGACCTTGACCCTTATTTCCCCAATGTTACCTCTATTTATTTTCTGTTTGACTTGACCTCCCATTTTTGACATTCACTTATAGTTTTCTCCTGACCCCATTTTGTTCATTTTTGCCCTATTTTGTGAATAAATACATTTATTTATACTTGACCTTGGTTTTCCTGGCATCTGTCTGCATTTTGGGTTCAATCCATGATATACCACAACACTACTGCATAAGCAAAACAAAGTGAAAGTTTACCAAATTTTAATGGATGTGTCCTCCTATGTCTTAGAGCAGGTAGTTCAGTGGGATAGAAGTTGGGCTACAATATGTACACCTGGGATCGATTCCCAGTCACACTACCTGTCTGTGTCCTTGGACGAGACACTTCATCTACATCGTCTCAGTCCACCTAGCTGTAAACGGGTACCGGCCTTAGCTGGGGAAGTAACGTGTGAAGGACTGGCATCCTATCCAGGAGGAATCACGGGGAGTCTCGGGGCCTGTATAGAATGTCCTCATAATATGCCCTTTTAATTTGGCCAATTACAAGATTATAGCATACAGTTTTCCTTCGTTTAAGCGCACTGTGCACTAAAGAAATTGTTTTATAGAACATAGGGTACTTAGAAATCATTCTTTTAAACGCACATTCTCTGGGCTGTGTGTACGGGCCTCGTTTTGACAGGAAATGAAGCAAGACTTCATGCGCGCAATGAAACCTGGGAGATTTACAACATTGACTCAGCAATGGCTGAGGAACTCTCCCCAGTGTTCTAAAACTGAAGTAAAACAACACAAAAGGTAGGTTTCTGTCCATTAAGATTATGTTTTGATGCCAACTATTGCTGTGAGTGGTGTGAATCTGGGCAATCCGGGTGGCGAGTTTTGATCCAGAAATGGTCCCGGATGCTGGAATTAGCACCAGGGACCTCCCAGATGCCTCACAAAGACCCCACTTAATTCGGGTCTGTGCGCTTAAACAAAGGAATACGATGTATTGTTTTTGCGTTATTGTGCTAACCACCTGGAGGGGATGGACTTAAATCAATCGATCATTCTTTCTATCTATCTATCTACTCATTCACTCACTGTATTTACAGGGTACATGCTTTGGGTTTTCCAAAGCCTATGAATTTCATGTCACATGATACTGTAGTAAATCAAGCCTGTTGGATCCTTCAACAATTTTGTTTGCACTGGTTTTGTTTCATGGAGGAATCACACCCACATCTTAAAGTGACTCTGAAATACTGGTTGCCCCAAATAAATAAATAAAGAGCCTCATAGAAACCTGATTACTCTGTTCACTTTTACTTACAAACAAGAAACAAAAGTAAACAGGGTGGCATCAGTTCTTTGTTTTAAACCTCATGTTGTAAAGCAAGCAGTTGACGCACTACATCTCATCGGCATGGGGAGTCTGGGTGTACGAGTGTAGAAATGAACCACCACAACACAAACAAAAATTACAGAGAGAATGCTTTGGTTTACTGGGGAAAAACCTGGTTAAAAGGGCCACAAAGGACCAAAATAACATTACAGAGGGGTCTTAAATCCCTTTCACCCTGAGTGCAGACTTCCACAGACATTTTCCACGTGGATATTTTAAATAATAATTCCACAGATTGCAATGGAAGTTTGCACACTGCTGTGAGATGTTTGTGGAAGGGGAAACAGTTGTAGACGGTCGTACAAGCTGCAGCTATTTGTCTACAGAAAGTAATATCTGGCCAGTGACTTCTATGGAAGATGGGTCATGAACTTAGTCAAATAAAATCAAGTACTAAGGCAAACACATAAAGGATGAAATAAATGTTAAAGGCAAAGCGAAAGTATTTTTTTGGCATATTAACAGATGTTGACAAGTTGCTTCTCTCTCAGTGCAGGGTGAATATTTGCACCACACAGTTGTAGGGCTGGGACCATAAACTTATCTCCCGATACGATACGTATCACAATACTTGGGTGCGATTCTACAAGTATTGCAATTTGATATTACAATATACTGTGATTTTTGTTTGCTTTTTGTAACATTAGATCATGGGGAAAAGTTAAATAATACACTTCTAGAGACTGTATAACATAAATCATCCATGCACAGCACATTTTTGAGTTTTATTTTTTCAGGAGAACCATGCTGCATATTTGGTCATTAAATAATTAAAACAGGGCGGCACGGTGGCTTAGTGGTTAGCTCTGTTGCCTCACAGCGAGAAGGTCCCAGGTTTGCTTCCCGACCTGGTCCTTTCTGTGTGGAGTTTGCATGTTCTCCCCGTGTTTGTGTGGGTTCCCTCTGGGTGCTCTGGCTTCCTCCCACTTCCAAAGACATGCAGGTTAGGTGAATTGGTGACTCTAAATTGATAGTAGGTGTGAGTGAGAGTGTGAATGTGTTTGTCTGTCTGTATGTGGCCCTGCAATGGACTGGTGGCCTGTCCAGGGTGTACCCCACCTCTCGCCCAATGGCTGCTAGGATAGGATCCAGCATCCCCGTGACCCTTAATAGGAGTAAGCGGGTATGGAAAATGAATGAAATAATTTAAACACTTTTTGAAATAAATTGCATGCCTGCCTATGTATTTTTTTAACCCGAGACTTGACTGCATAAAAAGTGGGGAAAATATTTAGCTTTTGGGGTTGGGCAATGCCTACTTAATTGGTATATCACAATGTCTGCTATGGTGCATCGTGCACAGAACTCTTCTTGCTGTCTTGGATTAATTTTTTCCACGCTCAAAGTGAAAACTGGTTGACGTGTTGCACCTCCGCCACTGTAGCGGGCCACTCTGAGCAGAGCAGCTGACCGTCTGGCCGACACAGTTGGCAGCACGGCTGCTCAGACTCCCTGCCTCCAGCCACCATGTTTGGCTCGCGAACAGTCGGTGCATCTCAATATTTGCACTCTGTGGTTGCCACTTCTTGAAGTAAACAATCATTAAAGCTCAATTTGATCTCCAGAGAAATTTGTCGCAGTCCGCCATAATTTTTTTCTTGTGTCTGTTTGTGCCCACCCCCCATTTTTGTTTGTGGAGGGGTATCTTGAAACACCAAGTTTTTATATTTTCAGTATATTTGTTGGAGTACAGATTTCTTACCAAGAACACTGGATATACTGGAGTGTGTATTTAAAATTTAAAAAAAAAAACACGTACTGGCCATTTTGATGTTTCAGTAACAACATGTACTCGTACATTCATTCATTCATTTTCTGAACCTGCTTACTCCAGTTAAGGGTCGGGGGGACAGGCCGCCAGTCTGTCACAGGGCCGACCCAACATATACAGTTACCATATATATATATTGTGGTACTGGCAACAATAATGTGCCATGTGTTCAACTTTCTACTGCACTACACAACTCTCAAATGACTTAAAACAAACCTTACATAAATTAAAACAAAAAAACTAACATGACTTTTTCACTGTGGCGTAATACAGTACCCATTCCAACAAGATTTGAATATCAGTCATTTGACTTCGAAAGCATACCAAAATGAATGAACCCAAAAGCACCCTGACAAAGGTAGGAAAAGCTTTTTTTAACTGTGGAAAATGATTGCCAGTAATGTAACGTGTATGCTAAGTGTATATATTGGGCTAAACATCAAAACTGTCAGACTGAGCATTTAAAAGTGGGGGTGATGTCAACAACTTGACATAGTAGAGAATCTCTATTGTGCCAACCTTTGTGCGCCCTTGTTTCTTACTTCTGCAGTCATACGATTGGTGTCACCCAGGAAGAGTAGATTCAGGGCCTCCTCCTCATTTGCCGACGGCTGCAGAGACAGGTTCCTGAGGTGAATGTTCTGATCGGAATCCTCCAGGATTGTCACTTTTCTGCAAAAGACGTGAGACAAAGCAAAGCCTTAATCAACTTATCAGTGCTTAAGACTATTATTATTTCATGATTATTCATGAAAAATGTGAAAACCTCACAAACTCTAGTCAAAACACAAATAGTCCAACACTGAAGCAATTATGTAAAACGAATTATACTGGCTATGTCATCCATTTCCCTGACACTGCCTGGGCCTGGCTCAGCTCTAAATCCAAACAAACCACATCTGCAAGTGTGGTGTGGGCTGCAACCCAGGTCCACACATGTGCTTTATCTATCCAAGAGTTCATAACTAGATAACAGACAGGGCTAACTTGCAAAAACAAACAGGTGACGGATTCTTTCCCACATCAAGTAATCTGAATCACAATGCGCTCAGACAGATGGGGCTGAAACGAGTCCTGTGATCTTGCCACTTCATTTCCATGGCACCGCCACGGCTGTAACAGTAAGGCTACAGCACTGACATGTCAAATATGGGTGTTGAACGTGAACACATGTAGGTAATTATGTTAGATGTAGGTAACTAAAACTGTTCGTTAAAACAGTATTAATCTAAATTTGATTAAAGCATGCAGGGTTAATTCATTAGATAGCCTGATCCTTCCAAAATATGTTCTGCTGGTTATTTTTATATGGATGTTTTGAACAAAGGGATACACAGGTTCTTGGCTGGCTTTAGGCCATTCTGCCACTCAGAGTGGGAATGTTGGAGGTAATACAGATGGAAAGGAAAATAAGATTATGAATCAAAGAAAACAGAGAGCGATGGGTATTGAAAGAGTGAAGCAGAACAACAGTTACAGAGAGAATTTTGTCAGTGCCACAGCTTCTCCTTGAATCAGCAAGTGTGGCCACAGCATGGTCAACAACGGGCACTGTCTATTTCCAGCAGACTGTGATTTGTGGCTACTTAAACTTTGAGAGAAACATCTTATAAGGCACTTGTACAAAAAATATAGAAATACTAAAATGATGTAGCACAATGAATGTGTGCCTCAAAGTCTTATACGGAGGATTAAAAAACTGTACAAAATAGACATGAAGCAGACAAACCTCTACACAGATGGAAACGATTCTTTTTAAAAAGAAAACTGAAAAATTGAAAAAAACTTGAAGAAACAAGAAGCTGAATAAAACAACATCGACACTGACAAAAAAAGAAAAAGAAAGACACAATACAAAGGTAAAGCAGACAGACACAAAAAACCAGAACAGAAATAGTTGTTGGAAAAGAAAAGAGAAACCCCTCAGACAGATGCAGTAACCAGCTATGAAACTCTCTCCACATAAACCTCCAGCTCTACTGCCAGAGTCTGCCACCAGGTTGACCACGGCCACTGCCCTCGCATTGTGTCAGCTGGCAGTTGGTAGTGCAGTGGTAAATAGTAAGAGTACAGTGACTCCAGGACAGGCTGACAAATGGCTATTCAGGAAAAAGGCTTGGTTAAACCCACAACAATTTTTTTTTCTTTTCAGTTTAAAAAAAAGACATCAATTGGCTGTGACTGTTTTAAACACAATTCAAATCAGAAAAAGTTGGGGCGATATGGAAAATGCAAGTAAAAACAAAATGCAGTGATCCTTGCATTTACTTTGACTTCTATTTCATTGCAGACAGTATGAACCCAAGATATTTCATGTTTTGTGTGGTCAACTTCATTTCATTTGTTAATATACATCCATTTCTGCATTTCAGGCCTGCAACACATTCCAAAAAAATTGCAACAAGCGCAATTTAGGGCAACTATTTAGGTAAAAATAAATAAATAAATGATCTTATTTCAAACAGGTGATGTCAACAGATGATTGTAATCATGATTTGGTACAAAAGCAGAATCCAAGAAAGGCTGAGTCTTTGAGGAGCAAAGATGGACAAAGGACCTCCAGCTTGTCAACAAATGTGTGAGAAAATTATTGAAATGTTTAAAAACAATGTTCCTCAAAAGAAAGATTGGAAGGGATTTGCATATTTCTCCCACTACAGTGCATAATATCACTAAATGATTCAAGGATTCTGGAGGAATTCCAGTGCGTAAAGGGCAATGGCGCAACCCTAAGGCCCCTATCACACTGGGCTGCGAGTGGTGGCGACCAGATGGAGACACAAAATTGCGAGAAAATAGGCGAATAGCAGCAAGGTCGCACCTGGACTCACGCTGAAGTGAGAGTTGCAAAACATTTGCCGGGTAGCATTCGCGGGAGTTTCGAGCGCCATTCGCGCGCCATGAATGAACGCATGAATGAACGCATGAATGACTGAATGCATGAATGAATGACATGTGGGAATGTCGCCGGACACTTGCGTGAATGTCATGCAACACTCGGGCAACATTTATGCGTGACAATTGAGACATCGGGACCAGGCACGGCGTCAGGATTTCAGTTTTGGATGGGCCAAATCAATTGTGGCTGTGCC
>OMMV01067400.1:0-11796 GCA_900302635.1 Chatrabus melanurus
TAAGGTACAAATATGTAGTGCAGGATAGAATAAGTAGAATATATAGCACAGTAGGATATACTGCACAAATGTATTGCACATATTGTAATAGCAGCAGTGGAGACCAGTCAGTCATGTGGTTCTGTTTGGGGGGGAAGTGAATGCTGTGTGTTCAGCAGTCTAATGGCTGTGGGATAGAAAGTGTTCTTCGGCCTGGTCGTGTGGGCATACAGGGTTCTGTAGAGCATTCCAGGCGGCAGAATTTTGAAGAGTTTGTGTCCCGGGTGGGTTGGGCCTTTGGTGATGTTCGTTGCTCTGCGGCAGCAGCGGGAGAGATGGATTTCTTCCAGTGTTGGAAGCTGAGTACCAGTAATCCGCTGCGCTGTTTTGATGATGCGCTGGAGGACCTTCCTATTCTCTGAGGTGCAGCTGGAGTGCAGGTGACGTGTGCATATTCGTCGACCCAAACATCATAGTGTGATTGGGCCTTTACCATGGCCCACTTTGCCCTCAGGTTTAGAAGTGACATCCTTTCACACCCAGCTTACAAAGGAGTTAATATCAGTGCAGAGGAAGCTATTAGATGTGTACCAGATATTTTGTACATGTTTCTCAACCTACTGATAAGTGGTCAGTCTCTACTGGAGCAAGATGCTGATGATAACAGCAATGATAGAAGAGACGAGTCCATAAGACGCTGTTGTATACCTAGTTTTGCACAAGATTTGATCTATGCTGTTAGTGGTGACAAGTACTTGACTCCAAAACATAGTGGATTGAGTAGCACTCTCCACCAATATTCCAAAGAACTAGTGAAATTATTCCACAATGCTGGGCATGTTATAAGCTACATAGATGTACTTCGATTAGATACAGCCTTAGCTGAGAGTACACTAAAAAGAATGGATGGAAGTGGAGCTGTAATACCCCACAATTTAGTCAAAGTCTTTTTCTCTGCTGACAATATTGATATTAATGAAGATACTCTTGACGGCAAATCCTCTTTCCATGCCACTCAGTTGGCTGCCTGGCAGAGAGGACCACCTTCAGGTAGTCTTCTGTGTGGTATTAAGCTCTCCAGTAATGAAACTGTGAATGTTCCTCATGCCATGAATGAAATCCTACCTGTAACAATTCAAGGGAATGGATAAACCTCCATTTAAAAATGACACCAAAAAGGAGGAGTTTAATGGGTCTCTTAATGAATCAACCTCAGCACTAAGGGCTCAAGCAGCGGACATTGCATTAATGAAGAAAAGACAGTCATATGACCCAAAGCCTTCCTGGACAAAATTTACCCAAAAGCACAGTACTGTAGATCCTGAAATGACCACTGTAGGTTATCTTCCCATAATCCAAGCACAAGCTCATGACATTGACACCTTGAACACTGTTCTTCAAAGAGTGTTACATATCACTCAAGCTCTGAATCAGAAATATGTGGTACTAACAGTTGATGAGGCCTTATTTCCAAAGTTAATGGAGTTGAAGTGCTCAGTATCAGAATATGAGAATATCCTCATTCCATGCCTTGGAGGACTGCATACCACAATGAACTTCCTACAGGTCATTGGAAAGCACATGCAAGACTCTGGTTTAACTGATGTGTGGACAGAAACAGGCATTCTGGGAGCAACACAGCACAGCATGTCATGGAAGGCAAAGCCTATACACGTGCAATCAGAGTTCACAAGATCACATTACAGGCCCCGTTGCAGCTACTACTTCCTCAAATGGACAGTTTCTTAGATGAATGTGATCAAGAGTTGAAAGACAAACTTCAGAGCACAATGCTTTCAGGGAACTGTGATTATGCAGAGATGCTGCACATACCGTCAACAGAGAGGTTCCAGAAGCACATGGATAGGTTTGGAATGAAACTACAGGAGAATGATCCAAACACATAGTTCTGGTGGCAAGATATGGATATGGTAAGCATTGTGTTGTTTATCAGAACACCGTGTGATGGTATAATGGGACTTACACATGTATGCATTCCGAAGGACGCTTCCCTTCTTCTTCAGGTATGATCACACTCATTATGAAAGATGGGGAACCATTTACCTAAATGAAATGAATCTTCTCCCACCAGGAGTTCTTCAGGAGTTCCAGAATGGCAACTGTGTAGTTATGGAATCAGACCGAAAGTTCAACCAGGTGGATCCTGATCACAGATAAGAATGGCTGAATGACACCGGGAAGAAGAGTAGAGGCATTGTGGGGATAACCAGAACAATCACAGCATTAAGCAGATGAGCTCTGTCATACAACCTGAGAAGTTGCATATCAACTCTAACTCACCATTTGCTGAGGATTGAATTGGACAATGACGATGTACATTATGAGCTCACACCATCCAGGAAACGCCGTGACAAAAAAAAGTAGTATCAGCTTTCCAGCAATCTAATGTGTTCAACGAGGACATGGCTTCTCCTGAACTGCAGAATATTGATACAAAGGATCTGGCTTCTGAGAGCATTACACAGTCTTTGCTTAATGCAGAGAAACTTGGGGAAAAAAACTGCCGGATGAGTTTGTTCAGCAACGTCTCCTTGAGCCTCCTGATAATGTGCAGCATACTGTACTGATTTCAATGACCTGTTACATAGGAACAAGGCAGAGAACCTTTCCTCACTGCATGCTGTTGATCACAAACATCAGCAAAGCAGGCAACCATCAAAGCTGGTAGAAACATTCTCCAGTGGCTTGCGACAGCCTATAAGGCAGGACATCCTCGAAACCTAGACCAAATACCGCAGCATGAACTAATGCCAGTACCAATTTCACTTGCTGCAATGAATGGAAGTCTTCATCCAGGCAATAGATCTCTTCTGGCAGATGTGTTGACACAAGATATCTCAACTCCTGCAAAAGTAACACTTAGGCAGAGTCCACACTGCTCCATTTTCATTGCTGTACACGTGCCGTATTTTCTAAACAAATACGGCACGTGTCCGTATCTGAAAATATCTGCGTCCACATCAAGCCATATTCATTTCTTCTTCAGCGTTTGGAGAGCGCTGTAGTGCAGAGCAAACGGAAAGGGTGTCACGTGTTGCCACCATGTGGCAGAAGCCTGATAGTGACGCACACGGGACCTGGGTCCACTCGACAGAAGCGGAGTGTGTACCATGCTTTCTGCGGTCTGTAGATATGCAAAGTGCAGATTATACAGCGTGATGTTTATCGCTAACCACGCTATTAAAAATCAACAACCATGTCAAAAACACTCCCTCATTGCTGACCTGTGGAAATGTTTGTGATCTTCTTCTGCGCTTCACAGATGCGTTCACAGTGACAGGACATACTGCTGCTTCCTCCCACTGGTAGTTCATGTTTCTGCGGCATTTTTGTTTCGATCCACTTTGAAGAGTGTTTTCGAACAGGATTCGTGTGGATGAAATGCCAAAACTGATAGATACTTTGCCATTTTCCTGTGAAGATGTAGCCATGTTAACAAGGCCTTAGTGGAACCACTTGCTTGGTGATTGATGGCCAAGCACTAGCGATGGCCCTTGGAAGGCCCCGTGGAGGAACAACTTTTTGTGAATATGCTGATGCGTTCGTGAAGTCAGTTTTTGATATGGGTGCAACATTTGACAAGATTGATGTAACTTCTGACAGATACCAGAAGGATTTGATTAAGGCCGGCACCAGAATGAAACGAACACTTGGCATTCGGACCATTCGCAGAGTAATAGAAATTGAATCTGTTCCTCTTCCTGGAAAAATGGTCCAACTTTCTATCACTTGGAGAAAATAAAGCAAATTCAGCAGAATTTCTTTCTGAGAAGTGCTTTTTCTCTTGTATCTAAAACACTTGTAGTGAGTGGAGGATTCAAGGAAATAACCGATGTGAAATCTTCTGATCCAAGCATTAACATATCACTCCTACAGGCCACAAGAGGCAGCTATGCACCTTAAGGCCGTATCTCACGGAGCGGCGAATGCTGACGAACGTTACGATTTTTGGGTTTTGTCAGGGTTTGTCAAAGGTTGCAAAACAGTTCTCAAACAGTTTTTAGGGCCACAAACAGTTTTTTGAACACATAAATTTTGAACGTCCAAAATTTCGAGCCAATAACTGATTAATTGCAGGTCACTCGCTCTTAAAAAAAAAAAAAGAAAAAAAAAAGACCAGACTTCTGCACTTTTTTGTCTTTTTACAGTCACTGTGTGTGTGTGTGTGGGGGGGCGTATATATGCGCTCTGCAGAGGTGCGCGAGCAGGTTCTCTGACGTGTGCCGTTCCATTCCACCAGTGGATTTTATTTTTTATGTACATACAGAGCCATGCATTTCACAACGCGCCCTACGCTTCAATAACCCATTGATAATTGGAATGAATGTAATGATGATTGGGTGGAGGTCCGGTGCAGATACATCACAGAAACTGTTTGGTGCGGGTGGATGATTCATTTTTTTTGCAGCGGGTTCGGGTGACGTCAGAGCTGATCTGTCTGTGTACGCGAGTCCATTCACAATAAGTAGCAGCTACCTAAAGGCTCAGACACTTTGTGCATGCTGCAGCAGATTTTAAATGGACTTTAAGCAGAGTTTAAGCACTGCTCCAGTAAAACATTTCAAAACTCTGACCATCTAAATTTTTGTTCTTGTAGGCGTTCCTGCACACCCGCGCAGTGTTTCAGAGCGCTTCCCTTACAGCGTGCATAACACACGTATTTTTAAATTACATAATACAGGCTTCTGTGGGAAGCAAGTACGTGTGAGTGTGGCACCGGCATTAGAAGCTGAGTTATAAGGCGAAAATATGAAAAATGGTGGCCATTTTGTTTTTTTGCCAATGTGAGGGTCAAAATCGTAAAATTCAGCCCGGCAGACAATTTTGTTGAACTCAGCACCCTCAAATTACTCTGAAAAACATGTCTGCCCACTTTTAACACAAAATGCCTACAGCATTAAATTTTTCTCAAATCTGGACTAATCTATTTGTTCAGATAAGTGGAGCCTGAGGATGCCAGAGGCAACGTCATACTCTCACGTGTTAATCCACGCCACTCTCAGGTAATACCACACCTCCCAAGTAAAATAAGGGACAGTAGTCTGAAAGCGAAAAAAAGCATGATCTGAAAGCAAAAAAAAAAAAGAAGCTCTGAATCAAAAATAAAAGTTTTGAATGAAAAAAAACACAGAAACATTCCAAAAAATTCCAGATTTATATTCAAACTGAAAAAAATTGGTTACACTTTATTTATTTTTTAATACAAATTTAATCCCACACAGAACAAGAAAAGAAGTAATTCCTACATTGGCCCTGAGGCCCATCAGTGCCAGTGCTTACTGTAGCGTGATGTAGAAAAGAGTGCACGACTCCCCCTGGACGGGATGCCAGTCCAGCACAGGTTACTTCCCTAGCCAAGGCCGGTACCCATTTACAGTTAGGTGAACTGAGACAATGCAGATGAAGTGTCTTAACCAAGGACCTAATACCTGCTCTACATAATATAAATAAAGATTGCTTTAAAATTTAGCCCTGTAAAGCCTGACATCAAAAAAATAGCCATAACAGGTCTCAGAAAAATAAAATTTATTGCTTATTTGATCATTTCTTGCATGAGCTGTGCTTGCAGTGGACACAGAGGTAGTACTATTATTGCCAGGAGTAGTAGCATTAGTTGTAATAATACCATCAGATTCAAAGGGACAATCAATTCATGCATTAGTCAATAGACACTGAAGTGAAGCAGCACCTTTGGTGTCAACAATTTTCCAATGCATTATTTATTTATTTCCAGTGGTTAAGTGAAATAACCCAAGGATACCTGCAGGCTGAAAATAGTGTGACTCAAGTGAAAGCTATGGTGAAGCCATTGCTCCGGTGACATCAGTACATATGACTGTTTTTTGCCAGACCAATAAAATTAGAAAGCATGCATTCAATGTTCACAGTGTTCCTTTATCTCCCAGCTCTCGTTCAGTATTCTACAGAGGGCACTCGATAGAATAAAAAAAGAAGCCGTGTCAGCCTTGAAATATATTGGATGAAATGAGACACAGGAGAATTCTTCTCTCTGATCTAATGCTTTTTGCAATGCATGGAGTCCCCCCTTTGAAGGCCATCACCATCTGGTCTGTGGCAAAGCTTTCACTGTTGTGTGCACTCACCGCTACATATCAGAGGGGAGAGGTACAGACTAATTAAAGAATCAAGGCTGATGATCCAAAATCTGCTTGTATTTCTAAGTGTGGATGTTTCTGCAGAAGGGTGTAACTATCGACACGTGACTGTAAATTGTGAGTTCTTGTAGCATTTTCACCTCACTGACACAAATCAATAGTGACACTTCCTCTGAGCAAGATGGCAGACATTGCCAAGTGGCAGAGGAGCTCAGGGCACACTGACCTCTAGGCTCTCCTGCAGCTCTGTCATTTCCATCAGTGTCACAGAGCAGGTGTGTGCAGTCACAAGAATGTTTCATTTTAGCCCGGAGTGAGTCCTCTCATTGTAGTCACAAACAGAGGCGCCCACGGTTTGGCAGACAGCGATAAACATAAATACATGATTGTACGATAAATTCATCAGCAGGATACTTTAATTTAGTGGGAAATAGTGACTGTGATAAGAAAAAAGAAGAGCAAAGGGATGGAAAGTGATCAACAGTGTAATTTCCATAACAAATGTCTGCAAAACACTCAAGGAATGAGACTCTGTGAGTGGAACCTTTAGGCTGTTGTGGGAACAATGAAACAGTCAGGATGGATCCAGAGCTCATCATTGCCAGCACAAATCCAGAGATGACAGAGGATGTCAATAGCTCATTTCCATAGGCGGCCGGCCTGACTCACTATCCAGTGGCTGATTGTGCTGGTGTAAAACCTGCTACACTTCAATGACTCACATCATTGGACAGCCTGAGAGAAGATGGCCTAGAATCATCTTTCTCCTAAAAATTCCCTGCAATCTCTCTGTGCATCCACAAGACAGACTGCGCCAAAGAGAAAGGGCTGCAGTTTCCTGACCAAACAGACCATGACTGCCACACCAGTGGGCACCAGGATTTAATAGCTAAACCAGAGGCATGAGGGGAGATTCAATCCCAAAGCCAAAATTCAATATAACCCACCTACTAGCCTGTTGAGGGTTCCTTATAAACCTTCACTCCAGGAAATCATGCAGCATGGCACAGGCCAAGGTGTGTTATGGAGCAAATGAAATCACTTCTACCAATCTTGCTTTGATATTAATATAGACTTTTATTTGGCTTGCCCAAGTTCAATTGCAAGCAGTGGATTTAATATTTAGCTTACAGTTTAAAGGTCAGTGTGATATATATCTCAGTAAAATAAAAATAGTGAAGATGTGTACATAGGAGACATGAAATGAGAAGGGAAACCAAGAGGGATGGAGGAGACTGCAAATTCGGCAGGGTTCCCGTTCTGGGTCACGCTTAAGATGCCAGCTTGATTCTTGTGATGCCTGATGGTTCAGTAAAATAACCCTGATATTAATTGAAATGTTTTCAAAGTGTGTGATTTTGTAGGTGATGGAAACCAGGGCTGCTTCAAGAAGTACGAAAACTATGTCTACGACAGAAAACTAATGAATGGGCACTCCAAGCTGGACAAGGTAGCTCCCTGACCCAGGAGGCGAGTGATGAGGATGGGACGGGTGTTGTTAGCTTATGAAATATACTAATGGGTGCTGGTGGGAAAACATTTTTTTTGACTCAACATTTTAGTGGATGACTTTGGGGCGCCTCTGGATGCAAATGGACAGACATACAACCAATCAGAGCAACGAAGCGTGTGACGTAGGCAGAGTGACAACCAGACGCACGCATCATAATGCACATGGAGAAAGTGTGTGTGCAGTGCGTGTCTTATAAAGTGAATGAAAAGTGGTGAAAATAATGTCTGTGGTTTAAAATTCCTGTTAGGGGCAGCTCAGAGTTTTGCTCACGGGTAAAACAGCCTCTATGAGCGGCAGCACGGAACTTCTCTGCAGCCGTACCGCAGGCGTGATACTTGCAGTGTGTTACAGGCTGTGTGTTTACAAAGGAAGGCTTTTACAGCCAAGACTGGACATTCAAAACAGAAGCGAGAGCTGATAACCGCTCCAGCCATCTTGATTGTTTAGGTCAGTGGCTCTTCGGCGCTCCTCAATGAGTCATCGCATAAAACCCACCCCATATGAGATAAACGGTTGCGATTGGCCTGGCCTGTTTTTGGCTGAGAGGAAACCGCCATGAATGGGAAGGGGACCAGACCCTTTTGCAAAGCAAATTTATTCGCAAAGTGAATTACGGGTCTGGTTTACCAGGCTAATTACAAATAGTAAGTCAAAGACACACAATATCCACTATGGTTAGCATTCTAAGACTTTAAAAAAAAAAAAAAAATTCGGAACCTTGAAATCTTTTTAACATAGCAAATTATTTCTAAAAATATATTACTGCAACTCAAACTGTAATACTGCTCATCTAAGCATTGATATATCAAAATGTATCACTATAACAAGTGTTGACTATTACTGTATAACACACACACTTTTCTCGTCGCCCGTTGGTTCAAAAGCATCACGTAATAAAAAGGCACAATCTGATTGGCTTTCAGCTCGGCCCACTTCTGCCTTATTTGGATTTTTTGGGCTCGCTGAGTAACGGTACATGCGCAATACCAAAATTCTGGTCAAAATTTCTTTAATCAAAATATGCCGCTCCACGAATGGCAAAAATCCTTCTGCTTCAGCTCTGCACTCCCTCCTGCTCTATTCCACTCACATGCATAGTCAGAGGCAGCATTTATCACTATACAATTGGATTACATCTTAATTTCACATTAGTAATGCTCTAAAATATTGTGTACATCACTCCGGCTGCACAGTGCTGGAATTCAATGCGTGCCATCCTTAATTTGGAGACTTACCTTTGGTTGTTTAAAAGCAATTTCCAGACAGATACATTTGGTGGATTTCGCAATCAGAAGCGGGAAAGTCTGGCGCATCCATCGTCTCATTTGAGACGAGTAATACTAATACGTATTTGGGGACAAAGTATTGACTCCCACTTGCATTTTTGACCAATCAGAATGCAGCTCTGTCTTACCTGCAGAAAAGAATGGCACGAGCCGTGTGGGATACAAGGGACAATAAACGATGAATTTGCGATGGGAAATTATATATATATATACACACACACACGCATACACAAGTTTATTTTTTGGGAGACGGACTTTACGGAGGGTAATTGTAATTTGACAGAAATCCATCTGTAGACGGAGGTCTTGCTCCCATGTATGAACAAAGTTTGGGACTTCAGGTGAGGCAACAAACACCAGCTCACAGAGACTTAGCAATAATTGTGCAGAACAATCAACAGACTATATGAGGCTGATGGATGAATTGATGTAGCAACATCAGCACCACTGATGTACCACTGGTACCAACAATTCTACTGAAACGGCTTTTACAGCAACAGACCATCATGGAGAATAAAATGACTCATGACGAAGGACAGGTTAGCAGACAACATTCTGATTTTTGGCATATCCAAAGAAAAGTAGGTTAGGAACATTTGTAGTTTACTGGAAAAACTACTAAGGGACTCTCGATTTTCCACAGGAAGTGGAACTCCAAATCGAGAAAGCCTGTTTATCACTGTTAAGTTTGAGAGCTACAAAGTATGAGAAGTAATCCATAAAGCTAAGCAGAAATAAGGGGTCTTTTACAATAACTACTACTACATGAAGAAAATACAAAAAGTTAAATTTCAGATGCCCTACACAGCAAGACTACAGGTTTTGGATAGTGATGGCACCCATTTGTGTCAGAATGCAGCAAAGGCAACAAAAGACATGGCTTGGCATGACACTTTACAGTGGCGATCAAACTGCCTGGGGCGGGGCAATATGATTCCAAATCAATATCAGGATTATTTCAATGTTTTACCACAATTACGATGAAGGAACGATTATTTACAATCATAATAATGTTAATGCTGTAAAGCAAGTAGCTCAGTGGGTATGTGGCTGGGCTACCAATATGTAGAACTTGGGTTTGAATCCCGCTCACACTACCTGTCTGTGTCCTTGGACAAGATCCTTGATCTACATTGTCTCAGTCCACCCAGCTGTAAATGGGGTACCAGCCTTGGCTGGGGAAATAACCTGCATCAGACTGGCATCCAGTCCAGGGGGAGTAATCCATTTCATGCTACGGAATCTGGAAATAAGCATCACTCCCAATGGGGCCTCAGGGCCTATACAGGACTTACTTCTTAATCTTCTTCTTCTTCTTCATATTAAAATAATAATAGAAATAATAAACTTCTTTTGTACAGCACTTTCTGGTGCAGATGATACATTTCAAAGTGTTTTTACAGTAACACATCCATAAATAACAGTACACAAAAATTTAAAACATGATAAAATCAAAACCAAAAATATATACAACAATTAAATTAAAATCAACCACTCTCAGTTTACATCGCCAATGTGCTCACATCTGCTCCATCCAGTGGAGAGGAGGAAGAAGGAGAAACAGCAGCTCGGTTCTGTCAGTGCTCTATGCAGATGTGCAGAGTGAGAGAAGAGGCCACAACTCACATAGCTCCAAACACTAGTTTATGCACACAAGATACAATTTATTTGCACAATTCGATTAATTCGTTTCTGCAAATGACTAGTTTGTGCGCTGTGCCAAGTTGAGTGCATGCAGTGCACACTAAATTGAGAGTGACAGAGTGAGGCATTATTATTGTGTGTTTATCTGGATAATAACACAAAAATACATTTATTAAGCTCAGAATAGATTTTGTTTGCTCAAAGAGATGGGGGAATGCAGAGGAATGAATGTCTTTGCTGTACGCACTGACAAAATTAATTATTTAACTTGTGCGCACGAATTCCTCAAACCAAATCAAATGGTGGGAACGGATTATATGTTGTGCGCACATATACCATGTCAAGCACTCCTTTTTTCCCCCCCTCTCCTTGGCCCCTCCACTACTACAGGCTGTGCTGTGACACATTCATGTGCACTTTGGAAGTCTGGTCCTTTAAAGGCGATTGAGAGTGCCATTGAGTGAGAGACACTATTATGTGTTTATCTGGATAATAACACAAAAATATATATTCATGTATTTTTGAATGTAATTATTAGCTTCTTTTCTTTCTTTTGGCTGCTCCCCTGGAGGACTTTAAACAACAGAAGCATCAATCGTCACCGAACGCAAATTCTTTATGGAAGACAGGTAAACTTTGGCCACAGGTGCGTATGATGAATGGTACTATTTTCATATCGTCATTTATATCATTATCGCAAAAAATACCATGAAACATTGTGATATAATTTTAAGTCTATATTGCCCATCCCTAACATGCAGCCATCTCAAAGGGTCCTCCACTTTGTAAAAAACAGGATATTCTTTTATGGGCACTCTGACAACTGAAGCCCCTCAAAGGCTCATTTAGAATGAGCTTCGATATTGAAAACAAAAGACATCTGGACATATGCTCTCCTCTCCGCAGTTCCCTCACGCGTACCTAGCCTGCTACAACTCAAAACAAAGAGGCGTGGCCATATTGATTAATAGGAAGATAATTTTTACCATTAACGACACTATAATTGATTCAGAAGGTAGATTTATAATACTCAATTTATCGATTCAGAATTTGAATTTATGTATTGCCAGTATATATGGACCAAATGTTGATAACCCCTCCTTCTTTCACACATTCTTCACTTCACTCTCTGATCACTCGGACACTACACTTATAATAGGAGGAGACTTCAACATGGTGTTTGATCCAGATATTGACAGGCTCAGTGCGGCGGTGAGTCAAAGGAACTGTCAGTCTG
>OMMV01067409.1:0-11391 GCA_900302635.1 Chatrabus melanurus
AGAGATACATCAGCCAGAATGACCAACACACACGAGTAACATAATAAAACAACAGAATAGCGGACAGGAAGCTAACGTGATCGCCGGCAGCTTACTCTTACCTTACACTAGCAATCCCAGAATTTAGATGCTGTGAGACTGTGTCCAGCTCTAATAGTAGCAGCAACATAAATTGTTGGTTGGAGGGGAGAAGTATTTTATTTTAACCAAATTTATGTTAGTCAAACGCAAGAGAGAACAGATAAGTCTTTAATCTGGATTTGAATGAATCCACGCAGTCGGACTGTCTTATCTCAGCAGGCAGACTATTCCACAGAACAGGCGAACGATAAGAAAAAGCTCTGTGACCTGCTGACTTCTTCTTTACTTTTGGGACACATAGAAGTCCTGCATCCTGAGAACGCAGCACGTGGGCTGGTAAATTTTATTAGATCAGCCAAGTAGGCAGGGGCTAGTCCATGAAGGATTTTGTACATTAATAACAAAACCTTAAAATCAGACCTCACACGGACAGGAAGCCAGTGGAGAGAGGCCAAGATCGGGGTAATGCGATCAAACTTTCTACTCCTGGTTAAGACTCGAGCAGCAGCATTTTGAACCATTTGAAGGCCTCTGATGCTTGTCTGTGGTAAGCCAGAGAATAAGGCGTTACAATAATCAATTCTAGATGAGACAAATGCATGAATTAGTGTCTCTGCATCCGCCATGGACAGAATTGGTCGAATCTTTGCGATATTACGGAGGTGGAAGAAAGCATTCTTTTAAAAAACAACAATAAAAACATATATCTACATTCTTGTTCAGGTTTTCTCTTGAAATGTCTCAACATCCCAGAAAGATGTTGCAGGCCTCATTTCTCTGCTCAGTCAGTCAAATATACAGCTGCCACTTGCCTGGAGAGGGCACTAAACATTTTATTGCTCTTTAATAATTGCTTTTCAACATTATTATCTTAATGTAGCTTCCTTTATGGTAATTGATAAAATAGCATTTACTGGCTCTCAGGAGCAGAGTGGCAATCTGGGATGTGAAATGTCTTACCTCCTATGTGCACCGTCTGCTTCTCTCCTGGCTCCTTTATGAAGCCTGATTCATTGGTGAGCTTATATGATCTCTGCAGACAGAATGGCTCTCTAGTGTGTACTGCACCTAAGTATTATGTTCCTGGTGCAATGATTTCCAAAAAAAATATTTTCCCAAGGTTCCCACATCAACATTTTATTGCAATTGTGCACACAATTTGTCTTTATTCTGCAAAGCTCCTTTGTAGAATTACAATCCAAACTCAAGGTCAGAATGTATATCCGCATGCAGGGAAACTTTATAAATAATGTATGCAATATAACATTTGTCTCTAATTATGGCTAACAGGAGAGGATGCTCCCTGATTTTAGTCTCATTTGCATAAATATAATGGGGCACCAGAGAGTGTAAAACCCAACGTCTGTCCTCCCTCTGGGAGGGGGGAGGAGAGGTGTTGCAGGGATCTGAGTGTAAAAGTGATAATTGTCAGAGAGCTGTTATTCTGAGGCCCACACCACAAACTAAAGGATGGGAGATGAACAAAGAGACGCTGACTAACACACAAATGCCACTGGCACTGACCCAATGGAAGGATGAAACTTCTACCGTGTGGAGCTGGATTTTTATGAAGTATCCATTCCCGACGGACTACTTTGTCTTTTGTGGATCTTGACAGGTGGATTTTTTTTTTCTGTTGAACTTAATTGGAGCAACAGTGAATAAATGTGGTTTATAGGGAAAAGGCAATAATTGCACAAGATAAATTGCATTCCTGATAGGACCAGATTGAGATCAAACTCCTGTGATTCATCACCGCTGTGTAAATATAAAAGGTGTTGATGGAAGACTAAAACTGGGAATTGCACAAAAAAAAAGTGGCTGAATTATGGTGGTGATTTGGGGATGGTGTTGCTGATAGACAAAACAGTGATGTATTATTCACAGGGGTGGGTGCTTTAAGTGCCAAATTTTTTTTTTTCTTTCCAGTTGGGTGGCAGACTAAATAGACGCTGTCAGTTGTGCAGTAAAGTGCTGTGTATTCATTTAGACAAGTGTTATTGCTGCACTGGAGCAATACGGTTTCAGCAAAGCAGGCCAGCCTTGTGGGTGGATGTCATGTAATTATCTCTGGTTCCAAATGATGGTGATGATTGCTCAAACAGCCAAGTGGTCCCCGAGCGCGGCAGGTGTGGCTGTCAGACGGCAGGTTGGTGTCCCTGTCATTGGATGTGCATGCACGCACATGAGCATTGGAGTTGGCGGTGACTGAGCCCGTGCTGCCGTTTTCTTTCATGTTCATCCACGGTGACATAGTCTGCTGTTGTGCTTGAATTCAAATCAAAAGAATTTAATTAAATAGAAATAGCTTGATTGATTGAGGTTGCCAAAAAAAAGCTAAAGGTATCTAGAGTACAGTGGTCTAGAGAGGCCACAACACTTCCAAATTAAGACACTAAAAATGTAGAAAACACAAATACAAAAAGCACCAAATCTACAACAGGTAGTTGCATCAAAAACATCTTGCAAATTTAGAAAATGCTTGAAAACACAGAGAACACAAATATAACCTACAGCACATGCTACTATTTAATTTCATAAAGTGTTTGCTACAAAGTCACACAGCGCATGCAAAAACAGAGCAAATAGCCACAACAGAAGTACTAACAACACAAAAAGAGGTTTCTGCCCAGAGGACTTTTACTGACTTTGTCTGTCCGATGCATTGAAAATAAAATAATAATGTGAAAATATAGGTATCTTAAAAGTAAAATTATCAATAAAGAAAATAAATAAGCTTCCTCAGCTCTGCTGACCAGGTAGAGATAAAGACAATAGAGTGCCGTGTTGTACTGTACAGTCCATCAATAAAAGTCCTCCGGGCAGAAACCTCTTTTTGTGTTGTTAGTACTTCCAATGTGTTGTGTTTTTGTGTGTTGTTTGAATACGCAGTATAAATGTTACATTATTAAATTGTTGCATGTGCTGCAGGTTATGTTTGTTTGCGTCCTCTGTGTTCTAAAGCATTTTTTGCTACAGCTACTTGTTGTTGAATTGATGCAGGTGGGTTTTTTTTCCATTTTTATCTATTTAGAATTATTTATTCATTTATCTGAATTTATTTTTTATCTTTATCTAATTTGTTTTAACAAGATTTCTGCTGTGTTTTTGAGATGTTGTCTGTCTATCTGTCTTGTGTGTTTGGCGAGCCAAAGAAAAATTTCCACCATGGTGATCATTAAACATTCATTCATTCATGCTTTCTGCCTTGGCTAGCGTTGTCTTAATTTGGAAGTATTGTGGCCTCTCTCAGCCACCATACAAGAGGGATTAAACAGCAACTATCACACCATGGATCTATCACACATTCAACTGAATAGCTGGTCTGCATTAACTACAGCTACACCTTCAGTCACAGCATCATCATGACCTAATAACAAACAAAGAACGCTTCATATCTTTGTTGACAGATATCACATGGAACTGAATAAAGAAGACGGAGCAGATGTTTCGTTCTTTTTCTTTTTTTCTGCGTTAAAATTCCACCATCACTTCCAAACTACTCTGACAGTGAGCAAATGCAGCAGCACAGACATCTGCTGTGTTTCAAAGGACCATCAGAATGGCAAACGAATGCTAATGTTCCTGGACCGTATTTATCAGTCTGGCATTCATGAGAGGCTGAGGCTGCGTTTAATCTCACCAATACATGGGAAAGGTTTGAAAATGCAGGACGTTTAGGAGATATGGCAGATGTTTGCCAAGAGATATGCTTTCCACTGATGTTCAGATGCTGCTCGGTCAAACGGGGGCGTTTTTGTACCGGGTTCTATTATCCATACTGAATTCCTGTAGAAAGAGAATTTGTGCTGCAGCAGCTCAAACACTATGGAGTGATAAAATGACTTTCCCAGAAAATTTATTTCAAGCAGCAAACATATACATAACCAGTGCATAAATACACAGAATGCACAAATAGTGGTTCTTGTCAAGTCCATGCGATTTGGATGTTTCTGCAGTGCCAATACTCACCACTCCTTGCATGTGTCTGGTGAAGAGCGTGAAGATGTGGTCGTCTTTATACTAGGGTGTGGTGAGGACACAGTCTGAGATGATGCACTCTTTCTTGACTGACTAATGAGGTGGATTCAGTAGGGGCAAGGGCTGGGCTGAACCTCTTTGTTCGACAGGCCTGCAGCTCTCTTCTTTGCAGCTCAGTCCCAGGAGAGGCCTCACAGAACTGCCTAATTGAATCAAGTGCACATGGTGCCTCCCCCTTTGCAATTCGGCCCCTACCCATTTGAAGCAGAGAGGAGGAGAGCTCAGGCTTTGATGCTTTTGTTCTCCTCAGCACCATGGACAGCTACAGGGGGCTTTGCTGCAACCAGTTGCCTGTAGAAGGAAGAAATGGTTGTGGTCCAGTGGCACTAATGTTATCTCATAGTTAGTAGGCTGTAGGTTTGTATCCCACCTGTGGCAGATCTACCTTATGAAGTCATAATTTTTTAAATCTCAAATATGGTTTAGAAAGTCATAATTAAAAACATTTTTTCTTGCAGAGGAAAAGACAATAACTAATCCTTTCTGCAGGCTTGTGTGGACCATGTTAACAATGTAACTGCTGTCATACAATCAGAAAATAACAGTGTATTTCTCTGATTTAGTACATATCCGTGCATAAACAGTCTCTCTCCCATGGACCCCATTCACTCCGCACCTCTTTGACAATTTCCCTCACGCGCTCATGCACAATCCTTTCCATGGGGTTGTGAGGAGGTATGACCATATTATTGAGTTTTAGAACATAATCACTGTGAAACAATCACAAAGTAATGCTTTACTTCTCTCAGGTCAGGTCTGGGAGCATGCACCGGTGCCACGCATTGCAGCATCCACCAAAGCACGGAACAGCATTGGGTCATGCATGGATGGCAACCACAAAAGCAGACTTCTCTGATTCAGTACATTTCTTTGTGAAAATTCTCTCTCCCTCTTTCTCCCTCTCTCTCTCTGAAAGCCACAGCTGCACCTAATCCATCATCTATCAAGCATCTACTAACCATCCAGCAGGTGGCAGACACATCTATGGGTTGTTACAAAACAAAGTTACTTTTTAGATCTGGTGCATTGAATTTCACCAAATTCACCAAAGTGTGTCCTCATAATATGTCCTCTTAATTTAGTGAATTGAAAGATGACAGCATTTGTTGATTTTTTTCAGTTATTGTGTTAACAACCTGGAGAGGATGGAAACATTTATCTACAGTATTCACTCACTGCATTTTACAAACTCAACTTATTCTCATGACGCATTTCATATGACATCATACTAAAAGTTATGAATGATATTTCTTTCATATTCCTACAAATTTCCACATGCAAGCACAACAAGTGGTCAGAAACACGCGTTTGCATTTTGATTAGGGTTAGAATTACAATATTAATAAGTAAAAGATGAATTTTGGCCGGGGGGTGGAAAATCCGCCATCTTGTTTTCAGTGATGTCATGACCACCTGCTGGCCGATGAATATGAGGAATATATATGAATTTTTGTGCATTATTTTTCGCACATTTTACTACAAATTTTTCACGAGGATAACCTGACAAAGTACCTTATACTTTTCCTTAGCATAGGAATATCAGCTTTGCTTATTTTTATTCATATCATTCCATAGTCATCAGCTTTATCTTTTTTTTTAGCTCATATCGCAGCTGTGTTGGTGCTATATGGGTTCCATTCATGTGTGTGTCCATGGTCTTCATTGCATGATTACATGACACAAAATCATTGCAGGCACAAGATATTTGGAATATAATTTCATCTCACAACCCTCTCCTGTGAGTTTGGAGGGCGCCGCCCTTGATCTACTTTTTCTGGGTGAAATCAGAGAGGATTCAAATGTCTGTGACTGCCTGAAAACCTATACCTCTGTCTACTCTATAGTCCAATTTAGCGGGAGCTACTGGTCCTTCAGGACAGATCTCTTGCATTAAAAGACACCAAACTCAGGGTAGGATGATGTTATTTTTCAGAACTCAACCTGTATTTTTTTGTGTTGTGTATAACAACAATAATACAACTCTTCTAAAATTTTATATTCTTCCACTGAATTGTGCTCTGATAAAATTATGAAGAATTGTTGTTGTGTACACATATTTTCTACATTCTGTAAATTCAGAGGTTAATTTAATTTGTCATATTTGTGACTATTATGTGTTTGTTGAAAGACAGGTTTGCTGTCAAACATGGACAAATCATTTGAGAAAACTAAGGGTTTTCGTTGAATCGAATATAAAGCTACAAAAACCAAAATCAAATAAGACTTTTAAGTGTTTTATTAAATTCCTTCAACATTAACTCATAAAATCATTATGTCATGCCCGGAAAGCACTTTTGCAATAAAGTTAGGTCTAATATGAGTGAAGAGGCTGAAATGTAATTGTGGAGAACAGCTGGATTAGTCCAGGCGACGTGTATCTGTTCTAATAATGATATTAGAGTCTGAAAAGGAGCGTCCAGCACGCAGCTCCCAGTTTGCTGAACCAGAGCATGATGGAGCTGAAATAGCTGGAGCCTCACATGATGCTGGTTCATTCTGTAAGACTGTAACTCACGTCAAATATCTCATATTAAGTCAGGCAATATGAGCTTCTTATTTCAAGCGTGTAGGATTTATATGGCAACCTGTTTCCATCTTTGCTGTAAACTAATCTGGGATGCCAATTTGCTACGCTTGTCTTTGTGTTTTACATTTTTTGTCCAAAGTGGAAGCATTAAGGACGTTGCATTGTGCTGTGTTATTACAGCATCCAGACACAATAAACTAACACGCTCAGGAAACAGCAAGAGGAGTCAGAGTGGACTGCAGTGACAGAGCCACATTCCCAGTCATTCAACCATATTGTATGATACCACGCCCAGTCCTGCTGTTTGTGAGCCCTGCTCATGCAGTATTAGTGCTGTCTCGGTACATTTTATCTTAGGAAAGTTGCAGTGACTTTATCCAAATAACACTGTGGTCATGTTATTTATAATAAGCAGATAAGAAAAAAAAACCTGCAAAAATTATACACATACACACATACTGGATCCTACGCTATTCAATGCTTGCATGGACTGGGTGCTGGATAGGGTTATGTGCCTTTATTGGCAAGAAAAGGTTTACTGACCTTGACTTTGCAGACGAGGCTGAGATCTTTGTGGTATCAGTGGATACTCTGATTGCAGCACTTGAAAAGCTGAGTGAGGAATCAGAGTGTCTGGGTTTGTGACTGTCCTGGATCAACACAAAGATCCATGCTTTCAATGACTTCCTGGACTCGGCCATCAGAAGTGTATCCGGTATTTGGCGATGCTGATATCTTTGCAGGAGAACAAAGGTCCAAGTCTTTAGGGTCCTGGTGTTCCAGTCTTACTGTATGGTTGCGAGACTTGGATGCTAACCAGTGACCTAAGGCGACAACTAGATGTCTTGATAATGCGTCTCTTCCTTGGTACCACTGGCAGTATTAAAATGCAGTATAGTACTGCATATACTACACCACATCACTTCTAAATATATTGTTATATGACATGTAATTGCATGTTGATTGTATGTTACTTTACGTGCACTCTAGCTCTTTTGTCTTAGAATTATACGTTATGTGTTTCAAACTATGTATTGATTGTAAAACTACACGGGCTTCCAAACGTCTGTTGGCTCAGTCTGATCAATACCCACTGTGAGCACAAATTTCAAATTCATCAGGCCGGCTTATATGGCATTGATTTTGTGCCCCGAAAGGAATCGGATTACTTTTCCTTTCCATTTATCACAACAAACGGATATGTGACAGCAGCAGACAGGTAGCTGTGCCACGCATTATTATTTCCATTTGGCTTTTGTGGGTTTTTTTGTCTGGAGGGTTTGGTATGAATATAAGAGTGGGCACAGAGGAACAGGTTTTGGGACTATTGCTGTCACAGACACACAATGTAGTGATCAGAATTCACTTTGTGTGAGGGGTGTTGCACGTTTGGTTGTGAAAACAGCCTCTAAGCATCATCAGCACTCATTCTAATAACATGAAGCATGCGTGAAATCATGTATGTATTTTTTCATTGACTTTGCTGTGGGGTCGTCCTGCAGGCAGGACCCTGGGTGCAGATGTGGTTTAATGTATGCAGGCCTACTCCAATAGTGTGGGGTAATTTCCGAGCTTGCTGCTGCTGCGGTTTGAGAGGATTGCAGACGGAGGGCCGGGCGAAGTGGAACAGGTCCTGAATAGTAATAGCTGCACACACACGTTCCACATAATGCAGCTGTGCAGTTTAGACACAGCAGCGTGAGGTTATAGTGTCGGTCAGCTGCAAGGAGCTGCAGTGGGGTCACAGTGACATCTAGTGGTTGTAGTTCATCCAGTGGGATGCGGAATGTGATCATCACTCTGACAGGTTTTCTGGAACTTATTTATTTTGGGAAAGCTCACATGTAGTATCAGGATTTTCGAAACCACAGAATCTTGGATAGAAGCTTAACAGTTTAGTTGCTTAACACAGTGGATTCAAACTGGCTACCTTGGGGCCAGATAAGGCGCATGAGCCAGTAGTTTATGGCCCATGCCATGCCTTATCATGTGTCATTAAATAAAGCCTGAATTATAATTTTCCTTCTGTCTAGAGAAGGCATGCACTTATATATGGGATGTTATAGCAAACCATTATCTTCTCTGTAAAATCCAAAGATTCCAGACATTACTGCCACATTAATCACTTCACCATTACCTGACCTGCGGCTTTAGAGTGGAGTGCTCATTCATTGGTCAGATTTGATTGCTTTTAAGCAGCAGGAAAATCAGAGCTGGAATGAGACAGACATTATGAAGAGATTCGACAAAAAGGACAGTGTAAAGTAAAAAAATAACTGTGAATTGTAAAAAAAGGAAAAAAAGGAAAAAAAGTTTTTCACCTCCAGCTGATGTGAGAGTGAAAACAGCCCATGCTGCTAGACTCCCTTCAACATCCACAGCTTACACCACATTCTCTAATTCCGATTGTTTCTCAGTTTTTCTGTAAAAAAAAAAAAAAAAAGCTGCATTAACAAAAACAACAGTGGGCTATTTTTAATCAGCATTTAAAAATGGCATTTCTCAAAACCAGCAGTACACTTTGACACAGAGACACACAACAAGAACACAAAGTTTGCTGAGAGGGCTATAACAGTGAACTAATATGTAATAAAAAAGTGTCTATAATAACAAAGTGTCATATATTGCTACACTGCACCGATTAAAAAAATTTCTGGAAATTCAGGGTTTCTGGATTTAGAATGTACCGTTTCAGAATGTATGCACTAAAAATATTAGAGATGGTTCAGGGATTACAGTACAGGGAAAAAGTCAAAATATTAAATTCAGTACAATTTTATTTGAAATATCATTTTTTACATAATTTTATATTCTCATAATTTTTTGAATTATAAGAGGAAAGAATGATTTGTTATTTGAGTATTTAAATTCGGATATCTATTTTATTATTATTATTGTTGTTGTTGTTGTTGTTGTTCATCCATTCATTCATTTTCTGAATCCGCTTATTCCAATTAAGGGTTGGGGAGGGGCAGCTGGTTATTAATAATAACCCCAATAACCAGGGTTTATTGGGCAAAAGGCGGAGTACAACCTGGACAGGCCGCCAGTCCATCGCAGTATTATTATTATCATTATTATTATTATTATTATTGTTGTTGTTGTTGTTAAAAGACACCAACAATGTCCAAAATACAAGGTTCACTGGTCCTCACCTGGATCTATCAAATTTAAAAAGATCAGAGCTGAATATGCAGTAGTTTTTATGAAGTTGCTGATGTAAATTTTACAGACCCACTCATTGATTGACTTACTGCCTGACTCCATTAATCCTATGCATGCCCTGCTAATTAAAGGTAATTATTATTTTATTACTATTTCTTTTCTGTTTCATAAATCAACTGTTTCATCAATTGACCCTATCGCATATAGGCAAAATCGACCCACAATGCATTGCTTCATCATCTTCCGTGAGATTTCAGCGATAGAACCACTTCCTGTAGCTGCCTCTGCAGTGTGGATTTTGTATTGCAGTGCCAGAAAAATAGGGTGTTACGAGCGCGGTAGTTGTTTTCATGTACATTGTCTCCACATTCTTTCACCATGGATGATCGCGAAAATTTCAGGAAAATGATGGTGCCACAACTGAAAAAAATTCTCGCAGAAAGGGGTGTATCGTGTTGTGGAAAACAATGCCGGTAGTTTGTGGGTCTCACCGAGAAAGCCGCCCAAGTTTATCCCATTTTGGAAGTGTGACCATGAATAGTCAGAGACAAAAAGACGGCAAGTGACGACAGCGGACAGCTGTTTTTGCGATCTCAACGGAAAAGATCTGGCGTTGACAAAGGATTTCAAAAGGTTACCACCTGACCATGTTAGCGACGTGTTTGCTTACCTGCTCATTGACTGTGGATGGACAAATCTGATGATGGATACCATATGTTTATTGAACATCATGTTGAACTTGTGGAACTTTGAAGTATCGAAAGGGACGAGTTTGTTTACATACGCAGCCGTGTGAAGCCCGAGCAGCGCCCGGCAGCAGCACGATATTCTATGTGGTTGCTGTGTTCCAACAAAGGAGATGCAGTTGTGTTGTGGGGTATGTATTTATTGTATTTAATTTAGTTTGTCCTTGTCCTCTCTGGTTTAGACGTATTTGATGTATTTTTTTTGGAGGTTGCAAAGGATGCAGATGCGGAAGTACGGACATCTGCAAATCTCGGCAAAAAAAGGCAAAACCAGTAGTGCGCCCCCTATGGTGGCTCATAAATAACTATATGCGATAGGGTCTACTGTGGAATTATTTTATATGTTGATGATAATAATATGCCCGGATCAATGCCATCACTAATTGTGGATTGTCTCAGGATAGCATTTTTTTGTTTGTTTGTTTTCCTTTGATTGTTCAGTGTGGAGGGCAGAATCTGACCTGTGGCCTTCAGGTCATTTAACTTTGAGACAGCTGCTTTAACTGACAGCAGAATTGCTCTGTCGATGTCCTCTAACGAGCATGACTCCAACCTGACTGCTTCTGTCTTTTCATAACTGCCTTTGCTGTTATGATCTTCCATCTGCTGTCTGTGCTGGCATGCAGACAGCCCCCCCCCCACTTATTATTTCGTTAGTCCTGGAAACTGAAGTCACAGAAAATGAAATCAACAAGGCCAGCAGGCTTTATAAGCTGTCTAGGATACAGATGTACTGGATTGAAGTGGAGGCGAAACCCATGTGATAAAAGCCGGCCTTGAAAGACAAAAGCGGAGCGGCAGCCTCTGCAACAGCCGAGGCGTGTGTGGGGG
>OMMV01067412.1:4379-24155 GCA_900302635.1 Chatrabus melanurus
TCAGAAGAAGTGAAGAGGGAAGAACATAAGACAGAAAGCAGGACATAGGAAGGGACACGGGAAGAAAGAAAGACAAAGGGAAAGACGGACAGGACAGGAGGGAGAGATTTAGAGAAAAAAAAAAAAACAGAGGACAGAGTGGATCCTGGAAAAACTAAAATACCCATTGACATAGTGAAAGAGGTCAGCAGAAGAGTTAAGACTCGTGGGTTTTGAAGCGTGAAAACTCATTCCACCTCTGGACTCCCAGCATGGAGAGGGGGGAAAAAGGCACACTTCTTTCCCCAGCCACGGTGTGTTTTTGTGGGGTAGGTAGGTGCAGATTGGCCCGTGCTGCTCAATGACCCACACCAGGCAAGAGGACAGAAAAATACACGAAGAGAGAGGAGGGCGGCGGCGAAGCTGACAGGGATTTTAAAGGTGGGACAGTTCCGCTGGGGTAGCTCAGAATTACGGCAACAAAAATGATAAATCTTACTTATGTCTTTCTTATTTTGAGCCAGGTGTTTTCAACGTGATGCAAACAGTATGTTGCTGGGGGAAGAGTCTGAATGTTAGAAAGCAATTAAAAAAAAAAAAAAAAAAAGAACCCTGTAATATTATTGTCAAGAATATTAATTCTTTTGGCTGCGCCACCCATTTTTTAAAGTAACTTTTTAATTCATGAAAGATCGCTGTCAGGTTCTTCATAAAGCTTCTTGCTACCTGCACAAACACCAATATAGCAGAAAATACTGTTTCAAAAGAACAAAGGTTTTGGCCTAAAAAAGTGTGTCAGGTCATATTGTTATTATATACTTAATAAATTACATGAGTTCTTGCAGTATTTCATTTTACAGTTTCATTTATTTGGACTTTTTATATTACTCGTTTTATCTTTTCCTTCTTTTTGTTCTATATTATTTTCATTCCTTTTTTTATTTTCATTTCAGTGCACACTGAGCACAAACATCTGGCAATATTAAAAACCAGGCAACTATTTTTAGCAGTGCACAAATCGCTATGGATTTCTGGACTGGCTGTGTTGTCTGGACTTTTATTTTCTAATTTTTCCAAACGATTATAAAACCATTTTCCTTCTGCTTTACGTCACCCTAAGTAAAAATAGAGTCCTCACTTTATATTCTATTAACTTTCTTTTCAACTGAACCAATTTGCAGAATTTTTACTGAAATATAGCGTAGGGTCCTTTCATCAAGGTCAAAGGTGAAAACAGGTGTTTCCGGTCATTTTGTGGGAAAAATCTTTAATTGAAGCAAAAGAAATTTGGGGTCAAGCTCTGCTCTGTACGGTTACTGAGATCTGAGTAGTTGGCAAATGTTGCCGGTTTTGCCCGTTACCATAGTAACGCTTCAGTTTCTGATAAAGTGTTGCATTAGAACCTATAGAAACATGTATCTTGCATTTAATTTGACACCAAAATGAAGACCATACCACAAGCGCGTACAGAGATATGGAATACCGTCCACAGAAGCACGCACAGACAAACAGCTTGAATATTGCATGCAATTTTAAATGTTTTAAAATTTGTCCTTCAATTAGCATGTCAGTGAATTTGTCAGAGCGGTACATGTCTCCCGACAGTACGATGGAGTTCGAGTGAACAGCGAGAAGACCAAGAAAGGTGGTGAGCGAGTGAGAAAGCACCCCAGGAGCTGGAACCTGTCAGTTGTTTCTACCATCAGCTGGCTGAACTGCAAACACTGCACAGATTAAGTGGAAGCACAAGTCGACTGGCTCCGATTCGCAGCTTTCAACTGACAATCCACACCATCTGCAGACAGTTTGAAACACAGATGTTTCTCTCCACACCAGGCTGCAGATATCAAACTGTGCACAAGAGTGGCAGTGAGCAGAAATTAATACTGGGGCTGAGCGGGGGGAACAAAAATCACTGACAAGTCATCTTCAGACAGCTTTAAAATGAACAAATGGCGAGAATTAATGATTACAAGTCTGCTATCTAAACAACAGGATGGAATCCCATTCCAGGCTGTTTTGAACAATGACTCTGTCAGCCAAAGTAAATGAGGCATCCACTTATGATTTTTTGGTTTCTACTCCAACAGAAAATCAAAACATGCTCAACTTTTTACAACAAACTGCTACGTTACCGCCATCATGACCGCAAAAATTACAGTTTTTCTTCATGTCACCAGGCACTAAGTCTGAGCTACAAAAATGAATTATTAAAAAAAAACAAAAAAAAAAAACAACTCTGGCAACAAATTTCCTTCCTGAATAGTTTGGCTGCTGACATCACATACAATATGTCACATCAAAAAAAAGGAATTTGATACATGGCAGAGATGGGTAAAATCTGATCCCAGTCAGCTCGGGTATGAGGTTTGAATTTTATGCAGTTGATATGTGTGCAGGTTGGACAGGTAATGAACAGCGTGAGGTGTCAACCTGACTGAAAGAATCAGGAAGGTAAGTTAGCATCTCGTGCTAGGCTAACCATCATGAGCGCTAGAAGACTTTTATCTCGAGCTGGTGTTAAGCCGGCGTCACACAGGATGACCTGACTTGAAATCAAGCTGGTTCAACAGGAACTGCGGTCGGTACTGTACTGTAGGGGATGTGTTTGGATGCGTTGGTAGAGTAATGGCAGAAATATACTCGCTTTTTAATGACACGCTCGCATAAACAACTGGCTGTGTCGTGAACGTAGTTGCACACATACTTGCCTATGCACTATGCGTTATACTGGAGGATTCCACCAGGGGGCACACCATGGTACTCAGACCGTGTAGAACTTCCCTTTCCACTTCGAGTTGAAAATTTTACTGATCTCTTGCCAGCTGTTCTGACGAGCATATTTGTCGCTGCACGACAGACGAATTGCAGAATTGGCCACACAACTTCTCTTCAAAACTTTCCGCCATTATTTACTGCTGCCAATGCTGCCCCCTACAGTTCACGTGTATATTGCATCCTGTGGACATGTAGCGTTAATTTCTGAGGACATGCCTCACCGACACACCAAATGGGCGCAGAATACGCGAGGCGGCCGTTCATGCATACGTGAACGTGTGGTTAAAAACAACTATATTTCTGCCTTGAAACTCTCCTCGACCCGATATCATGGCGTTCGGGATCAGTCATGGAGGTCTGGACATGAGCAATACCTCAGTGTCATCGTGCCGCATCGGCTCAGCTCACCTGAAACAGAAGACTTCCAGATACACTTTATTATGACGTCACTGCAGCTCGGAACAGCTTAGCTCCCAGTTGTTCGTAAAGTCCATAGTCCGAACGTTTAGAAATCCATGGTCAAACAACTTCTTTTTTTTCTTTTTTGGAGGGGGTGAGGGGGTGTCACACTTACTGCGATGGTGAACTAAGCTGCTGGGGAAAACTGCGCAAAGCAAAAGGCGACCACAGCAGCATGTACTGTGGTGATTTCCATATTGTTCATGTCGTCTGCTGTTTCTCCACACTTCCCGCAAGTCGTGCGTTATCATGACCACTGTGCACACGCACCGAATGTACACGAACACGTGTTTCGATCTTGACATGTCGAGCTGTGCCGTGTGACGCCGGCTTTACAGTGGAAACAGCCCACGCTGCCCACGCCTCTTCAGCATCCACAGTTTACACCACACTCTGTATTTCTAAACACTTTTTTTTGTCTACTTCTGTAAAAATCTAAGCATTACCAAGGACATTAGCCAACTTTCTTCTTTACTGTAAAACAGCAGCTGTGTTTGTTTTGTAGTTACAACATTGAAAGAAGCATCATTCTTGAGAGAAAGCTGCAACTATTGTTTTTTTTTTAAACCTATTGAACAAATACGTAGAGAGATTCACACTCTCATAAACAATTATAAAGAAAGAACATAAAGTCTGCCAGGAGATTGACTATACAAACAAAAGAAATGCATTAAAAACATTTAAGTTGATACAGGCGTACCAACTCAACAGATTTTATGTTCATACTAAGAAATAGTCAAAGTACTGAATTTAATTCATTTTATTTCAAATGTGACCCTTAACAGGATTAAGCGGGTTCAGAAAATGAATGAATGAATATATAGAGCTGTGCGATAAAACGGTCATATTTTATCGATAAGCTTTTGGACATTTATCCTCAATATGGACAGATCTAAGAGCGTATTGCAAAGCAGAAATAAAACATGGGAACAGCAACTTTTTTAGCTTGCACACCAAAGTGCACGACCATTTCCAACCACAAAGTGTTGTTTTTGCTACCAGTGGTGAAGAAAGCACTGGAGGGAGAGAGAGAGAGAGAGAGAGAACCGGCGAGGGGCATGTAAAGCGACTGTGAAAATGAATTGGCATCATCCTCTAAAGCTGAGGAAATTGTTGACAGAAAAGGTTATCTAACCGAAGCTTATAGCTGCACTGATAGTTATAGTAGAATAACAAAATAAAGACACGGTGGCTCCGTTAACAGATATTGGCAAAACTTTTCTGCACTGAAGTCACAGTCAAGCAACATGCAAAGAGAAACAGATGCACCTTCCACCTTGCACTTTTCCAATAAAAGCCAGAGGCAGTCATTGTCTCGGGCTTTTCTACATACGTACATACATACATACATAAAACAAGCATACAACAACAACAATAATAATAATTATTATTTCTCTAACACTTTGAACCTTACATACATATGGAAAAAAACCTTAATATTTTTGCCTCATCACCCAGCCCTACTAATATATAAATTGTATCACCATCATCCATCAGGTCACGGGTGACCTCTAGTGACATCATGCACGACACTTTTGTTCTAAGCTAAACCCCGTTCTTGTTATTTCCTGAATAAATCGTGTACACTGCCTTCATCCTCTTCAAATACCTTCTGTTCTGATAAGCATTTAGTCCTTTCCAATTCCATCTTCACTCTGCATCACATGACTGAAATAGGTTAGCTTTTGTTTCAGGATAATTGCCTCATGAGTGATGTTTGGGTTGATGACTCATGATCACCTCTGTGTTTTGGACTTTATGTGTCCAGCAGCACCAGCACCAGAGCTCAAAAGCAATCAGCCTTCACTTGTCATGCACAATCATTTTTATATTCTAATCAATGCAGGACACAAAGGTTTGTTATTGGAATACTTTAATCTGTGAATGTGGAATTTCAACATCAAAATAATCATATTTATGAGAGAGGATTTTATCTTTCCAATTAATTGACAAAATAATTGACCGATTAATTAAGAAAAAAAATAAGCTTTAATTGCATCCCTTCCACTGGGATTTATGGCAAAGTGCAAGAGGGGTCCAGCAAATGTTCGTCCTCAGATGTATAGAAATGCAAATCAGTGTGTGTGTGTGTTTGTGTGTGACACAAGTCGTCTTCTTCTCCACCAGCTCCTGTGCTGTAAAATTGGTCTTTTCATGCCCACTGCATCTGACAATACATATCACTATTCGAGAAAGAAAGCGATGTTGAGACCGGCGGGGCGGCGGATGGTTAGGGGATGCACGAAGAAACAGAGAAACAAAAGGTGACACACAGTATGTGAAGACATTAATGGGAAATGAAAGAAGGAGCATCAGAGAGGGAGTGAAAGCATGAAAGGAAGACAAAGAAGGGAGGTAAGAATGAAACGGTCGTGAATCACAGTGGTTCTAAAACATAACAGGTCAGTGAAGACTGACAGTTAGTTCTGTAAGACCATTTAATGGCAGCGGTAGGATCGCACTAATCCTCTTAGACACAACCTGTTCCAGGAAGGGATTTCACCACATGTAATTAAAACAGTCGTTTAAGCTACAAAAATCAATTTGTGTTGCTGTTATGCACAAATATTCTCCATACAGGAATCAGTGAATCACAATTTACATGTCGAATTTCAAAGTTTGTAAAACAGTGGCCTCCTTGCAAATATGTAAGATTTAGTACTTGCTGTTTGTATAATGCTAGGTTTGAAATTAAATGTGTAATTACCATATTGAATCAAATATAAGATGGCCCTGATTATAAGACAAGTCCACCTTTTTGAAACATTTGTGAAAAATTCTTTCAGAAAACGAATTTTTTTAAATAAAGAAAATGCTTTTATTTGAAAATAATGCAAATAAAAGCAAATTCAATAGGTAGCTTTTTTTCAACCATATACCAACACTGCTGCTTTAAGGACCATGGTATAGCAGGCATACCATGGCACATTCCCACATGATATTAAGCCATTTTGGTGGGAAATTTGGGTGGTACTATACTGTTCAGGGTGTGTTGGGAAAATACAACCCTCCTCGATCCGATATTAGAGCGTTTGGGTTCTGGCATGGTGTTTTGGGCATATTCAAAACCCCAGTTATTGTGGTGTGTGTGTGTGTGGGGGGGGTGTAAATGCACTGCATTTCTATAGCGCTTTTCCATCCGATGCAGATCAAAGTGCTTTACAATGATGCCTCACATTCACACACACACACACCTCCGATGTCAGGGTGCTGCCATGTAAGGCGCTCAGCTGCACACTTGGAGCAACTTGGGGATTAAGGACCTAACCCAAAGGACCGTAGTGGTAGGATCCTCTGGTCTCAAGCCCACCAGTTTTACCCCAGACCATCATCTCTGGTTCGCATCTTACTCTGATGATGAATGAAACTGCTGGCTGTGCAATGCACAAGGTGACCACAGTAGCGTTGCCTGTGGTGATTTTCACTTTGATGATGTTGTCTGCCGTTTCCCACACATCCCGACCTTGCGTGTTATCGTGAGTACGCCTGAAATAAACACTTCCCAATAGTGACATGACGTGTCCCGTTCTATCGAGTTGCACCATGTGACATCGGGCAGAGAGACATGTCGCTTCTGTCCCGGAGGCCATACTCGTTTCATGGGTATTTGGCGCCACCTACGGTTGAAGATGTGTGTAAAGTCTAGTACGCAAACATGAGAAGACCCCCATTCTTTCATAAGCATTTCCGGGTGGGGGGGGGAATACCGTCCTATATTTGGTCCAATACAGTAAATGGGAACTAGGTAAAACATGTACTTACGTTGAGACGGCCATATTCCAACTCGTTGACCACATGTATGATTTTTTTTTTTTTTTAATGTCTGTGCTTTAATTCATGAGAAATTGACAAAAATGCTTAAAAAGGTTATATCTTGCAAGGCTGATGAAACTGAAAGAAAAAAAAAAAATCACACATCTGCCTTTGGATTCAGTTCCACACAAAAAATGAAAGGGTTCCTTATTGGCCCATGCGGCGTCTCTCACCAGGTTTCATGAAATCGCTATGTACGTTTTGAGTGATCCTGGTGTTGAACAAATATACAAACCAACACTGGTAAAAACAATACCTCTCTGGAAAAATCTCATACAAGACAAACTTAGCATTACGTTTCTATAATTATATGATGTATAAAAACTTACAATAACAACTGTCCTCAGTAAAATGTTAAGCAATGTATTATTTTGTGTATTTAAGTTTTACCTTCTGATCCTCTGAGATCATCTCATATAACAATTCCTTAACATTAGAACTTTTGATTTATAAAAGTGACTTCAATTTAAATGTTCTTCAGTTAAAATAGCTGGTCAAAGAGAAAGGGAAGACTGAAGTCTTTTCTAGCCGTTGCACAGTGTAAGAATGAAGTGCAACAGTATCTCCTACTGAAGGCAGCTGAACTAACAACAGCTGCATCTCTCCGTTTTATTCACAACCGTCCTCAGTTACCATTCTGCTCTTTGGTACCAACAATAACCAAAGGTATCCAAAGTCTATAATCCCATTCTCCAAAGTAATCTGTGAAATCTCAAAACCAGTGTCTGTACTGTAATAATGATCAATGATTCAGAAAATGTCTGGAAAAACTGTAGATTTTTATACTTCTCAGCCCGTAGCTAATGCACCATGAAGGAAAAAAGAAAAGGAGAAAATCAGGATTATCTTTTTGTATGGCTACTAGTTGTGTCCGTCTGTCGCTTTTCATTCATAAGAGGTGACGGGCAAAGGAGGTGAGTGAATGAGGTCATGTCTTTTTAGCAGTGTGTTGTCCAATGGAAAAAAGTAGATGTACTAAAAAATGGGCCGGCTGGTGAGTTTACTTGCTTGTTTTTAGTTAGTGACGGAGTTGATGGTGTAAACCAAGTTTCCCCCCCCCCCCTCTCCTACACTTTAAGGACAGTTAATTTCTGTCTCCAGACATCAGGAAAGAGTTGCATAAATTTTGGTCAGATGGCTCCCAATAAAAGGGCGGAGCCTGCAAATTTTACTTTTTAACCAATCGCAAGTTGCACCACACTATTAGAATCAAAAGGTAGGGTACAACAAAGGTACGATGTACTGTACTTGAATGAGTGCCAGTCTAGTCATTTTTGGTTATTGGTATAGTTTTGAGCGGTGCGTTTAAAAAAAAAAAAAAATTACACCCATGCATGTTTGCAAATAAAAATACGACATGCAGTCCTGTGGGCGTATTGGTCGAAAAATGAGGTGTGGTTGGGCGCAGAGCTGGCACGTTGGCATCGTAACTCATCGCAAAACATTTGTGCCTTAGACCTCCAAAAACCTGGTCTAAAGTCCAACACTGTCAAGTGTGCAATTGTCAGATTCAATTCAATTCAATTCAATTTATTTATATAGCGCCAAATCACAACAGTCACCCCAAGGCGCTTCACAAGGGTAAGGTCTAACCCTACCCACCCCCTGAGCAAGCACAATGGCAACAGTGGTAAGGAAAAACTCCCTGGATGTTTTATAAGTATAATGTGTCTTACATATGCTGCATCACAACACACGTACACTCTGCCTGCACATATCATTGCCAGTCATGTGCAATAGTATAATATTGCTATGATGGTGTATTATGGCCACTGTAGGTAAAGGAAAAAAAAGAGAGTGAAAGGATGGAAGAAAAAACTTCATATTTTATGACTATTGTCTCTCACTCTTTCTCCTTCCTCCCTCTCTCTCTCCCTCCCCCCTCAGAAAAAGTTGACATTAGATAAGTAAAATACACAATGAAAGCTAATTGAAAACAGCAATTAAATGAAATTAGAGAAAATATTCATAGCACACATAAAAAACCCCAAAAACAAAACAGACCAACAAAAAAAAAAACCCACACCTCACGCTGCTGCTTTACTGCTTCACCACAGGGAGCTTTGGTGGCCGCTGTCTGCTGTAAGCTCTCAGAGGTTGGACTTAATCTGTTAACGAGCCACTAACTCTTTCACTTGTATCATTTTCCTCGATACCACAGGGCTTTATGCCCAGCACAGGGAAGGAGAAGTGTTACCCTGAATGGGTGATGTCATGTTCAGACTATAAACACCCATGAACCCAACCCTTTCCTGCACAGGGCCTGACTTTGTGCCGGTATTTTCCGCCACATAAATAAAGTGCGCTCAGCCACAAATGGGCTTGCACCCTCTGCACAAGTCTGTTTTGAATTTGCTGTTTTGAATAACAGCAAAATGTCCACACAAAAACAGAGATGCAGAAACATATGTTGTGATGCATGACTTCTGTCCAGCACATCTTACAATTTATTATTATTATTATATTATAATACTCCTGTTTCTCGTCTGTTTGGCGTTGATGGATTTAATACATTTTCTTTTCCTCTCTCCATCTCCATCCATCTCATCTTCTCCCTCTCATCATCCTCTTTGCCTGACCTCTTCTTTCTTGTCCTCTCTTTCCACTCGATCCTTTATTATAGCAGCTGCAGCCTTTTTAGGACCTCTCATCACTCCTCTTACTTTCTCTTTCTCCCTCCACTATTCCTTCTCTTTTTGTAGCACCACTGACCCCCTCATCCACTCTCTCGCTCGCTCCCTCGTTCTCGGTCTCGCGTTCATTTTCTCCTGCCAAGTCAACTCTCGGTGCCCCCCTCTGTTCTTTAACTCTGGCCAAGTCGTTAGTATGGAAGGTCGTGTTCCTCATAGTCACAGAGTTTTCTTTTGCCATTTTATTCTTTCATCTGCTTCCCTTCCCTGTTCTTTTACCCGCCAAGTTTTTCTACCTGTCATTTATCCCTCTTTTGCACTAACCTACCACCACATTTCCCATTTGTAACTTTCATACCCTAATTTCAATTCAATTATCTTTGCCGGGCTCATTGATAAAAACTATTGCTGTATGACGTTAAAAGAAAGGGTGGTGAACCGGTGGATGAATGTATGTGCGGTGCAAATTTCACTGGCATGTTTTTTAAATATCAAATGTATCTTCAACAACAAAATCTTGCAGTTATGTAAATAATGATAGCCATAAATGATGTAACAAAGCATTTGTTGGCTCATTTGTTGCAGTGATCTACGCATATGTTAGTTAGCAAAAGTGGAAAAAAGAGAAGGTACATGACTGCAGTGCTGCAGGAACCAGTGTGGAAAAATGTGCCTTTCTTCTTCTTTCTCCAAATACATTTCCCACATCTGTGTGTGGAGGCAATGTGCACTGAAGTTGTGTTCACTGCATTGGTCCGCACAGATCTGTACCACCCCAGAACTACAGGTGGTGCTATGCTTTTTTCTTTCTGCTTTGCACCCATTTCTAAACCCTGCTAACATTAGCCACTGTGGTAGTGTAGTGAAGCACAAATTGTTAGTCCAATTACTTATGGACCAAACTGTATGTTATATACTTGCTAAAGATGCATGGAGTTTTCTCAAGTGGTTACTTGTTCAACAAACGTGTATAAACAGTCACTATTAAGTCTAGTCTGTGGTTTTAGGACATTATTACCCACAGTGCAACTGAAGACAATGCTGTTATTTATTAATTTTTTTTCTTTTTTTTTTTAAAAGGTCAGGTCAAATCTGGGAGCACGCAGTGGTACGGTGCGTCGCCGCATTCACTCAGGCAGACAACCGGTCTATCCCCGCCTCTCAAAAGTAACCATCTAGCTGCCACAGCCAGGTGAAAGGTGGATGTCCCCTTGACCTTCTCCAACCACTGGGGTCCTCAACACTGAGGCACCTACGTGCTGGAACATGCCCAGAGAAACGCACCACATGGCAAAAATTTCATAGCTGAAGTTCTCTCACATGGCAAGTAATACTATTCATCTGAGACTCCCTAAGTAATCGCTCGTTTGACACAAAGTCATTCCAGTGGTACCCAGGACCCTCCAAAGAGACCAGATACCAAAGACATCTAGTTGCCTTAAGTTGCTGGTTAGCATCCAAGTTTTTTGGGGAGCTTTATAAAACTGTCCACAGTGAAGGAACGTATGATTATACTCATCCAAAAATGACAGTCAGTGATAGGAATGGTGCGGTTTATTCTTTCACAGATGTAAGACTCAGACTCATTCTGACATCTGTTTGTAATTAATAGCTTAACAGCATTTTTCACGGAGCATATCTTCTTAAAACAACACTCTGCTACGGTTGTTCACATCACGTCACAATTTTTGATTACCGATCACGCCTGAGCGCACCCCCTTAAAGCAGAGTTCCTACACGGCTCTGTCCAAATATGCCAGGATCTTTGCGGAAAGCACATTAATAATCATGCAATATTTGCTATCGAGTAGTTGATACTTGTGAAAGCAGAAAATCATGAATAAAGGATGAACCGTCTCAAGATTCTGTTCAGCTGGCTCGTTATCTCATCCTCAGCACAGAGGGTGAGCCGTTCTCCAGCTGAGCATCAGACAAATTTAGAGCCACTTTTTAAAAAAAAGTTGTGTACAATGTGAAGCTCAAAAAGATACAAACTGGACTGTTCTGTTGCTTCTACAGTAAGAGGATTTTTGTGGTGCTCAAGGCACAGACTTAAAGGATAAGTTCACCTTTTTATGACACTATTCATATTAAAACTATGGCTTTTGAAATAACGCATTAATTTAGATTAAATATTTGTCGAAAGAATAACGCGTTATAAAATTTAACGCAATTAATCACGCTTTCCGATATCCTTTGACCTGGTCGTTGTTCTGTCCACACTAATTTTGTAAACATCAAATGGGAGACACTGGTTGGCCCTGTGGATGGGAGTTTTACATTTAATAGACTCCCAGATGGAGCTGTGAAATATTTACACTATGGAATTTTCAGACGGTTGGACATTTTCAAGCATCAAGCTAAGCGCTAAATGCTAGCACCTGATGCTTCCAAGCTCGATAAATCACTCTCTCAACCACCAGGCATTCAGACGCAAAGCCACCCGTGAGTCCACCTGGTGATTATGAAGTCGCGTGTGTGACGCGCTTTTAATCCATCATACACGCGGCTTCAAGTCCCATGGCAGCGTTTTCATTCTTTTGTGGTTTTTGTGATTCCACCATGGATGCGTATTCTGTGTAGTTACGATTTCTTTTTTGTACGTTTTAATCATGTTTAATGTTGTTATGGATGCTCAGAGATGGCACATATGTGCATACCCATGTATGCGGCAAAAAAAATCCATTTCACAATGACAGGCTTCTTTAAATGGTTCCTGATGAAATGCCACGGCCCCTCGGACAATGCTACTGTTTTCATGTACAGTACTAGTACTGTGCAAAAGTTTTAGGCATATTAAATGTGTTCAAATTTTTCTTTTAAGTAAAGAGAAGCTGTTAAATAGTTCATATTTATGAATATGGATTTCATACGATTTTCTGTTGACGATGATGCCTGGGGGCATTTGTTTTAATTAAAAAAGTGCCTGAAACTTTTGCACAGTACTGTGTATGGCCACTATCATCTTTGAATTTTCTTCTTCTTCAGTTACCTGGCTCCAGCTGCCTCAGGAGATAGCGTAGTTTAGTCCGCTTGCAGACTGTGGAGGTAGTAGATCATCCGGGTACCATTCGGCTGCTACTAAATGTCTACTGAGTATTCGGACACCCGACGGATTGCGACATACTGCTTTTTGCGTACTATGTAATAAGCTAGTATGAGTATTCGGATGTAGCCTACCTGTGAGGAATTGCTTTTCACATCAAAAATTTGTACATATGATTAACAGATTTTTTTGTGTTCTTTCGGCTTCTCCCAAGTTCAACTTAGGGTCACCACAGCATATCCGATACGGATCTGCATGTTTATTTGGCACAAGTTTTATGCCGGATGCCCTTCCTGACGCAACTCCACATTACATGGAGAATGGGCAGAGGTGGCGTTGAACCGGGAACCTTCTGCTTTGAAAGCAGTTGCACTTAACCGCTCGGCCACCGCGCTTAACTTAAATTAATTAATCAAAAAGCTTGTAATTAGATTATTTATTTGAATCGCCTGAAAGCACTAATTAAAAGATTAGTTGTCGAGCATCTGAGTTCTGTACTCACCTTTGATGATTGGTTTGTTTGTGAGAAATCCTTTTCTGAAAAGTTACTTGTGTCACTAAGAGCAGCTGTCTGGGAGCTTAAAACGCATTGAAAATAGCAATGATACACCACTAGCAACCAAATTCATAATTGTTGGTATGTTAGTAGCATAAGATGTAGAAATATAGCCATCAATGTGTATTTTTCTCTAATATACCAGTTTATATCAATCCTGCGCCAATCTTAGAAGCTAGCACATGGCGGATGCACATGTTAAACAACCCCAACAGAAAATCATAGAATGTTATCATAAAATGCAAGAATACATTAATATCTACAGTAAGCAATTTAAGGTTAAAAAAAACATTTTTTAAATTACTTTCGAGCTTGACTGTACACACCTCTATTGACATTCACAAATTTCCTTCTCTTTTGTTTTGTGAGAACAGGATTTCTCTGATTCAATGGAATTATTAAAGGTAAGCATAACATTCAGAGGGCCTGATTGCTAACGATGTTTTATTTTGATTAATGCAAAAAAAAAATGACCTTGTCCTTCAAAAGCACCACTTTGTATCTAGTCTGACTGGTTTATATCCCTCTGTGAAAATGTTGTGCGTGCCTTTACTAGCAATTTGAGTGTGTTGAAGCAGACTTGAGCCACCAAAGAAGGGATTTTTTTGGAGAAATATTACACTGTGTTACTATGTGAAATTGGTGTTGGCAGTTTTATGTAAATGACACTCAATTTTTCTTTGAAATGTGACATTGCGGCGTTTTAACTGGGGCCAATATAAAGTGGTCTTCCGTTCCTTTATTCCTATTTTTGTTGTTGCTGAGATTTTGTAGATTTTGCAGTTGAGCAGGTAGCTCAGTGGGATAAGGGGTTGGGCTACCAATATATAGACCTGGGTGCAATTCTCGGTCATGCTAACCATGTCCTTGGACAAGACACTTCATCGGTATTGTCTCAGTCCACCAACCTGTAAATGAGTAGCTGGGGAAGTAGCCTGCATCGGACTGATGTCCTGTCCACGGGGAGTTGCAGACTCATTTGCTTCACAGAATTTGGGGATAAGCACCAGCAGCAATGGGCCTCAGGGCCTATATAGGACTTACTTTAGATCCTGTTGATGTTACGTTGCATACTCATGTATTCTGTGGCTTCCACCAATCATGCAGTTAATTGCATTTTACGGACACGTTGCATTAAATGCTAAGACCACACAACTGGGTTGCTTAAATAATACACAGTTTTTCTTATAAAACACACCTTCATATTCTGAAAAATCACATCAGTTCCACAATCTCTGAAGACAATACTGCTCCATCTGTCATGCAACACACCCTCTATGATAGTACATTTTCTCTGTCTCTCAGTCTCTCTGTCTCGTTGCATGGAGTCGGCTACAACATTTTGATTTACTTAAGTGACTCCTTTCTGCAATCAGGCTCAGACGTGATCTGTGTGTCTGCAGCCTTTTTCATTGCTTGTGTGTCTGAAGTCTTCAATCCCAGCCACTGCCGCAAGGTTCATTAGGCTGATCAATGATCAACTCTCTCTATACACAACTGTTTTTCACATATCTTTCTTGCCATATGACCCTTAGTCTGTCCCACTATCCTACTCAATCTAAAACACAGTGATTCACAGTGTAGTACAGGAGATTCACTTCTTTCTCTCTGTGTTTTCTTCCTTCTCTCTCTCTCCTCATCCTGTCTTTCTCATTGATTGGGCCTGGTGTTGAAAAGAAATATGTTCTATCCCACTCTCGCTCTGCCTCCTCTCTTTCATTCAATGGCTCATTGATTAGTTCTGGTGTTGAGGAGAATTGCCTCCTTGGTCTCAAAGTAAAAAGCACTAAGTGTTACCCGTGTTTCTCTTTCTAACCTCCTTTTGCTTTCAGTATAGACTACGTCAATATGCCTTGGCGTCATCCCGCCGTTTGCAAAGAAACTTGTCTTTTTTTCCTGTTGCTTGTTCCGCTCCGAGTTGATAGCCTTGGCGTCTTTGAGCCATCAAAGACCGGACTGTGGAGGGTTCTTGGCTCCTTTTCTCTCTCAGATTCACAAACTGTGTAAACTATCACACTTGTCTTTATACGTCTTAAAATGTGAGACATTATTACTGATATGCAAACATATCTTTAAGAAAATAGATCTGAGGCTGTTTGATACGTTTGCATTTAATACATATTTACATTGTTCAACTGATTTAAGTCAGAACCGAAACAACCTCAACTATGACATTTTAATCAGATTCAGTACAATAATGGATCGAGTCTATTAACATTGCTGCCCTGTCTTTGATTTGGATTTATGCATTTGGCAGACGCTTTTACCCAAAGTGACTTACAATTGGAATAATGCATTATATTCGCTCATACTGATGCCAGGACTTTCCGTGCACACTATGACCCCATGGTTAACTGCCTCCACCAATGAAGTAATATTTTAGGTCCTTTTTTGTTTTTTGACTGTTGGCAGGATTACTCAAAAACTGGCAAACCGGTTTTCATTAAACTTGTTGGACGGGTGGAGCATGCTCCAAGAAAGATCTCATTACAGTTTGTAGTAGACCTACATAACTGGGCCGGACAAAATGTGAAACCCCTCGACACTGACACTGGTCAACCAGCATGAGCTGATTAGTTAACTGTGTTCTGGCGTCAGTCGGCTGGCCACTTTTTTTTTTCTTTCATGCTTCTTTTGAACAACTTCCACACAAGTTCTTCCCTGGATGGAGGTGAGACATCTACAAAATGATAAATTAATCATAAAGATGAGGAAAAATCCTGAATGAGGCCACAATTTCCTCAGGTAGTGTGATTTTTAATTTTTCCTCTCAGGACGGCTGCTTCTCATTCCTCCCCAATCTGTGGTCTGTCTGAAACACTATACACAGAGGAGGTTTTGGTTCCTGGTGAGACAGACAGAAATACACATCGTCTGCAGGACTATATACCCAAACGTTACACCCAAATTCAGAATGATCTGCAGTTTTGCTGGTTTTCTAGGAACATCAACAGTGATCTGACATATGCAACACTAATTACCTCTGCAAAGGAGGTAATATCGTCTTCACTGTCCGTCTGTGGACAACACAAACCAAACCATTTTTGACAGTTTTCAATAAAATTCAGTAGAAAGAAAGATAGGCTTCAGGTCTAGGAACAAATAAGATTTTGGAATTCATCTGGAACTCCTGAGCCCTACACAGGCTCTGAAGTCCATTGGCACTGGCTGGTGCTTTAGCCCCTATCTCACCGGGCTTGCGACCCAGTTGTGACAGAGACGAACGGCCATTCGTCTAATTCTGCACTTGGTGGCAATGCAGTCTGAAAATATTCTGTAAGCAGTCTGAATCAATATCCACATTCCCAAAGTAGTTCGCGTCGGCGTCAGTCACCTGCAGATTTTCAACATGTTGAAAACCCCTGGTGGCGAACGAGTGACCACTAATTTACGCCGACATGTCCGTATATATTCCCAAATTTGTCTGTTTAGTTGCCCAGGTGTCCTCATTAGACCTCCCGGTTACACACAGTTCTTTTTAATTCGTCTTGAAAAAAATAACATGCAACCCCTTGACAAGTGGATGGAGAATGTGAAGACCAGCCAAAAAAACAAGAGGAAAAAGACAAAACTGGCGTCCCGCACGCACAGAGACACACAGCAGGATGAGTTCATCATGGACGTGTCTTTAACTTCCCCCATACACAAATCAATAAATATTCCAATAGTTGCAAATCAATAATTACTTAATACGATAAATATCTCCATAACATATGTGCAATAACAACGCTGCGAGCACACATGCGAGAGAGAAGGGGAGTCGCGCGCACGCACCAAACACAATATTGCCCAGGAGTCGCTCCACAGTGGTCAGGAGAAAGAGCGCTCGCCCGGTTCACCAAAAACTTCAAATACGTCACGAAGTCGTTTAAAAATTCAGTCGTCACAGTCGCCAAACGGTCCTCTCTCGGTGAGATAGGGGCTTTATTCTTGGATACCGCAGTGTAGCATAACAGTCTACGACTCCCCCTGAACTGGACGCCAGTCCATCGCAGGTTACGTCCCCAGCCAAGGTACCCTTTTACAGCTGGTTGGACCAGGACAATGCAGTGTCTTGTCCAAGGAAATGACTGGGAATCTAACTCAGGTCAACATATAGGTGGTCCAAATCCAATCCCACTAAGGTATCTGCTCTGTAAACTCCTGAGCATAACAATTAGCAGAATAATTGCAGGATTGCTATATAAATGCTCATCATTGGTTTCCATAACATTTATTGCTGGTGGCAAGACAGCGCCCTCATGTCACGTCTACATGATTAATGACAGACGAACGAAGGACTGTTGAATCTTGGTGGAGCTATGCACTCTATCATTCTGCTCTGGTTTAAGTCCAGAATGTGCTCATAAACCTTCTTGGAATTTTCTGTCAAAGTGAATAATTCTTAGTCCTTCAGACCAACGCGTGCTGTTGTCTAAAAGAAGAATAGAAGAAGCAGCCTGAGGCAGCAGTGTGCAATAAACAAAGGTGTAATGTCTGTCACACACTGTGTTATACTTTATGGAGGGAGCAGAACAAGGTTTGCTTGCTGTTGCACAAACACAAAAAAGTTCAGAGTCTCTGTGTGTGTGTGTGTGTGTGTGCGCGCTTGTGTGTATGTGTGTGTGCGTTTAGGACGTAAACATCTCTGCTCTGTGTTTTGGCTTCTCAAAACACAGAGATGACATGGACAGACAACTTTTTCAGAGCCAACGTGTCTGCCGTTCTACTAACAATGCATCTGCGTAGCTATTACTTTACTTTGACACTCTTCAAATTTCTTTTTAAGATTACATACTCTTTGTTGGCACATTGGTAAATTAACAGAAGGGTATAGATAGATATTTGAAGGTGCACGAAGATTGCACCTCCGCCTCTCTCCATCAGCTGGCAGATATTTTTCATCCATTACGATGCATTTATACTTTGGAAAGCAATTTGTATAATAGAAGTGTATAACTGGGGCTACCACCCTAGTTTGCTGAATAAGTGTAGAAATGCCCTGAAATGTAAACAAGAATTCCAGTTGCTTTTGAATAAAATTCTAGAAATTTGCATTACAACAGGTTGAGGTGTTTGTTTTTAATGCTGTTACACAACATGAAATGAATAAACATTCCGAATGTTCAGGTTGTGGAAACTATAGATGCTCAAGTGATCTTGTTCTATATTTTTAATTTTGTGTATGTCTTTCGTTCCACACCTGTATGAGGAATCCTGCGCAGGAACGTACCATGATTTGAACCATACCGTGACTTTGAAACCGTGATTCATACTGAACCGTGAGGTAGGTGTACCATTACACCCCTGTAACTAAGTGGTAGAAACACAACCACAGATCATTGTATTATTTTACCAGCTGTCTTGCAGTATTTGAGTCAATCATGAACTTGCATCAAGTTGTAATGAACTAAAGTTCTGGGTACAAGAATGCCACTTTTTTCCAGCAGCCTGCATGAAACAATTATGTGTTTAACAGCGTGAAAATTTAGTCTGTGGCAAATACATGTATTCAAATGTGTAATAATATTGTTCACTACTATTTTAGCCAATTATGCAGAACTGGGGGCGGCACGGTGGGTCAGTGGTTAGCACTCTTGCCTCACAGCAAGAAGGTCTGGGGTTCGATTCCCACCGTGCCCTGTTCCTTTCTGTGTGGAGTTTGCATGTTCTCCCCGTGTCTGCATGGGTTTCCTCCGGGTGCTCCGGCTTCCTCCCACTTCCAAAGACATGCATGTTCAGTGAATTGGTGACTCTAAATTGACTGTAGGTGTGAGTGAGAGTGTGGCTGTGTTTGTCTGTCTATATGTGGCCCTGCGATGGACTGGCGACCTGTCCAGGGTGTACCCCGCCTCTCGCCCAATGACCGCTGGGATAGGCTCCAGCACCCCCGTGACCCTTAATTGGATTAAGCGGGTATGGAAGATGGATGGATGCAGAACCGGGCAAACTGTCTCATTAAATACAACATTCGAAGTGAAGTAATTCCATCAAACAATTCGATGTCAATTCTCTCTGTTAATGTGCCATAAAATCTGATATTTTGTTAACCTGGTCCAATTCAATTAAATTTGATATTTTTACAAAATTGCAGCAATGTAATTAGGTAGTGGTAATATCAAGAAAAATAGACTGCTGTTATGGGAGAGATGGAAGACAAACAGGGACAGAAGGTGCTTGAATTAAAAATGGCTGACATTGGCACTGTTGGCTTTCAAAACATAAAATGTACCTCAAGTGAGATTAGAACATGATGCTTCTGCAACTGCTTTTCAGATATCAGTCTGAAGGTGAAGTTGTTGGACATATCACAGTAATTTTGGTGAACGTGTTGGACTCGAGAAAGAAAAAAATGTAGAGTTAGTGTTGTCCTTTTTTGCAAGATTATCTTCATGCATCATCCTTTTGTGTGTTTTTGACACCTATGCTATAATGTTACACTAAAAGCAGAAATTCCAGGTTATTATCAGAGTCTACATGGGATTCATAGTACTGCTGTACACAAAGGAGTGTTTTAGAAATGCTCACAACACAAT
>OMMV01067420.1:0-14690 GCA_900302635.1 Chatrabus melanurus
GGATATTGACTGCAGAAAGAACCCATTAAATTTTGGAGGTGATCCGGATTATATTCCGGATCTGAGATCCGGAACAATTTTAATACTGCAACAACCTAAACAAAAGTGTTATTGTTACATGGTTGTTATTTTTTCAATTTCTTCTAAATTTTGGGCCCAGCATCTATATTCCCTTTATAGCAATTCAATTAAGGCACGCCATTTATTGAAGAGCAACAATAAATTAAAAAAATAAAAGCGCTGGATGATCAGAATCTATCAGTGTAATCTCGATCCACGCCAGGATTACAATCCAGGATAATGGTAGGTCCTAGGATCGTTGCGTTGGCGGGGTCTGCGCTCTCCGAGTGCCATTCTAGTTTAGGATCTGTACTGTAGCCATTACTGTGTCCGTCCCCCTGCTGTGTTTAAGGTGATTACCGTATGTTCACCTGAGGAACAAAAGTCAAGGTGTTACTCGACATTATAGAACGTTGCCATCAGCCTCGCTTCCTGTCATAAAAACAGTCTGACATTGAGCAGCTCTGGAACAGTATGACTTCAATGCATTGCAGCAGGTTCAAATTAAATCACCTAGTGTAGGTACTGGCTCTCAGATAACACCTCCTGCTTCCTCGAGCCTCTCGTTCACTGTTGATCATTAATGGAACACATTTGTTTGCTGATCTTTTCATCTCATTCAGAATCACTTTTCAAGCAGGTGCTTCGTGCTCTCACTTATTTATTGGCTGTGTAACAGCATCTCCTAGTGGCATGAAATGGCATAAGCACCCAAGTCAACTTATGACTAAAACATCATACTGTAATTTGAACAACGTTTGTCTGTCTCTTTTCCCCTACTTCTCTCAGGTCCTTTGTCTAATTTCCACCAGACTTGGTATGTGGATGAAGGTACACCCTGGAATTGCCATTAAAGTGTTAGTTTTGGCAAAGGTTAAGGTCATTGCGGTCAAAATATTGATTTTCACTCCAATGTCCACTAAACGTGGCACACATATGTAGCTGGGTTCTGAAATTGCCCAGGTAAGATCAAATTTACTAAAGGTCAATCATTGGGGTCAAGGTCATGGGGTCAAAATTTAAGTTTTTCACTCTGATTTGCACCAAACGTGACGCGCACATGGAGGTTGGTTCTGGAATTGCTCAGCAAGGTCAAATTTACCAAAGGTCAATCATTGGAGCCAAGGTAATGTCTGCCTCTCTGTTTGTAGGCCTACTCCTCCCAAGTCCTTTTGCTGATTTCTACCAGCCTTGGTATTTCAATGAAGATTGACCCTGAATTAATTTTGCAAAGGTCAAGTTCAAGCAATTTGATTTTCAACCCAATTTGGACCAAATTCGGCACACAGTTAGTTGAATGATGGTCAAGGTCATTGGGGTCAAATGTCAGATTGCCGTATCTCTTACTGTCTTCATGCCCATGGGCACTATTACCTAGTTTCTTATATCTTGGGGAAGAATCAAGCAGTGATGATACCATACTTTATGTAACATTTCTGTTTGTTTTTTGGTTTCTTGTCAGTTTCACCTTTCCTACTCGCCCTCCTTGTCTTTATTCCTTTGCTTCTACCTGTAGCTCCGTCCTCAAATTCAAATTCTTTCACCTCTCTTCTCCATCTTTATCTGCTTATCCTGTACTCCTCGTCACACCTCCTCCTCTGCCTTGTTTACCTGCATCTCTGTAGCCACGGCGATGGCCACGGTTGTCACAGTGATCATGTTACAACTAGGACAGCCAGTTCCGAGAACAGGGGAAACAAGGGATTCCCAATAATAAGGCAGCATTGTTCCCAATAGGCTCTCTCTCTCACATACAGACAATGCCGTTCTGCTCATGTAACAACACAAACATGATTCTGATCCAGTAAAGTGCACAAATAGAAAGTTAGACTTATAATCCCATAGATACAGTTTGTACTGTACACACAATCAAATGCACAAATAAATGGGAAAATGCATATAGTGCATACACACTTGCACTGATGCTATAAGCTAAAAACTTTCATATTCAATTTCCCCCGACTGCATATATTCCATTATATCAAACAATATGTATGTTAAGTCAATTAATATGTCCGTTGTTTTCAAAATTGTAGCTAGAAGATAGAGTTTTTTGGGTTTTCTTCACTATGTCAGAATTTTCAGTGGGTCAGCAGTTTACTTACACCAAGATGAATACTTCTTTAAGCAGCATGGAAGATTCCAGGAATTGATGGAATTACTTGTAAAAGCTTCCAAATGAGTAACTTGCATAATTCGGGGTTAATTGGGGAACATCTGGGGGTATTGAAGAGCCTAGCTGTAGAAGTAGTGCCTCCTTACATTTAAGAGTAGGAAGGAGGGAAAAAAAAAAAAAAAAGCTAAGGAATTGAGCCCAGGATTCTGGAACTTGCAGAACAGGTAGCTCAATGGGATAGGAGTTGAGCTACCACTATTTGGACCTTGGTTGGTTCCCAGTCACGCTATCTGTCTGTGTCCTTGGACAAGACACTTCATCTGCATTGTCCCAGTCTACCCAGCTGTAAATGGGTACTGGCCTTGGCTGGGGAAATAACCTGCGATAGAGTAGGGAGTCATAGACTCTCGCCGCCTCAAGCTATGGTATCCGTACTGGCACCAATGGGTCTCAGCACCTGAATAGGGCTTAGTTCTTCTTCTGCAAGAAGCTGTGTAATCCTGTGTCGTCTTTTGGCCGCTCCCATTTTTGCACAGCAGATCTGGTATGGACCACATGTCCATATGGCACAAGTTTAATGCTGGCTGCCCTTCCAGACCCAACTCCAGATGTATATGGAGAATAGGGCAGGGGCGGCCTTGAACTAACCACTTGCACCACTGTGCTGCCCCAAGCAGTTATACAATCTATTGTATAAAAATGTAAGAACCTTGGAACCATACAGACTGTACATCATTGAGGAAGGAGGCCCAAATTAGCATCCAGGAGCTGACAAACCTTTGTTGTAAAGGTCCACCAGAACCTCAGGATCGGTTGTCTGCCTGGGTGGTTGGCATCCAGGACCCCTGGCGGTTCCATGGAGTGGTGCATGTGGCGATACGTGGCTACGGCGCATGCTCCCAGACTTGACTTGACTTGTTCTAAAGGTTCCCCAGAACCTCAAGATCACAACTAAGAAACTGAAGGAGTTGGAGGCATCAGAAAGCTATACCTGGTTAAGGTTGAAAGAGCATGCAGCCACTGCGATGTCTATGCCTGACTTAGTCATCATGGATGTGTGCATCTGAAAGAAAAATGGTAGAGGAAGGACTTAAGTGTGTAAAAGGCAAAAGAATATTTTTTTTAAAATCATGTGCATCTTCTCTTCAACTGCTGCCTGGAAGATGCTGATGTTTCTTTAACTTCACTGCAGTGAAGCGAGTAATCCCGCAGGCTTTTATCCGACACAGTGTGGGCGATGAGGGAGTCAGGACAGGCTGCAAACCCTTTAGTTTTATAGGAAGTGAGTGAGTGTGATGCAGTAGTATAACCTGCAGCGGGGAACTCATGCTGGCCAAACACAACTAGGTCACATCCAGCATCATAACACAATAGCAAAATGGAAATATGGCTGCAGTGAGGCTGCTGATTGCAGCCTAGTTTCTTTTTTGTTTAAGTTATATATCCACCAGATTTAAAAATTATTTTTAATATCTAATCACTCTGAAATGTGGTGGATCTATGTAGTATTCTGGAACACAAAACAGGTTGGTTGTGCACATCCGTGCCGTCTTCTGTTCCTTCATCCGAGCCATTCAATTTGGATGAGGGTCGACTCAAATTCGTGCCCAAAATAACTTTCCACAAACCACCTTTCTCTCTTGTTCTCTGCTGGCAGGCATTAAATCAAACGGTGAAGAAAAGGATCTGACGAAGCAAAGGTCTGGACAACAATCGGAGACGGAGGTTTACGAGGGATTTTGCCAGGGCTGTGGACCTTCCAGGACCTTTTGGTTTTTAGGAGCGGAGTCTTTAGCTTAGTAACTAAAGGGGTCCATGAAGTGAGCGTTGAAAGAGAATTTTTGGGATGTGCATAAAGGGGAATATACTGAACATACAAGTAATACAGCTCAGAAGTGAGCTCCCATGTAGCGGTGTAACTGCGACATAACTCTGCCCTAAAACCAGTGTTAACCCTTTTGTGCATCGCGTGGAGCCTACTGTTAATAATGTTTAAACTGGACTAACCAATCCAGTCAATGCTTGTTCATAGCGTCACGCACCATCTAGTTTACAAATATAAAAAAACACCTGAATCAATTCTGTAACAGGTCATTGCATCAAAAATACATCTTGAAAACTGAGAAATGCTTGCAAACAGAGAACACGCACAAATATAAGCTACAGTACAGCCAACAATTTAATTTGATAATGTGTCTGCTGCAAATTCACACAATGCACGCAAAAACACAGACGCACTGCAAATATTCACACCACAATCAGACACAAAAAGAGATTTCTGCTAGAAGGACTTTTACTGACTGACCGTTCAATGCATTGCAAATAAAATAATAACCAGGTTGGCACATACCTGGATGGCACATGCCTGTCAGTAAAAGTCATCCAGGCAGAAACCTCCCTTTTTGTGTTGCTAGTACTTCCATTGTGTTGTGGCTGTTTGCAATGCATCTGTGGTTTTGTGTGCATTGTGTGACTTTGCAGGAGACTTGTTATCAAATTAAATTGTTGCACTGATACAACTACCTGATATAGAATTGATGCAGGGTTGTTGTTTTTTTCTTGTAAGTGTTTTCAGCATTTGCTCATATTGTGGCTTCTCTCAGCCACAAATGTATTTGGACAATGACACCAATTTCATCACTTGGCTTTGTGCACCATTACAATGGACCTGATATAAAAAAAACATACACAAGCAATATGGTTTAAAGTGAGATTTCAGCTTAAGTTCGAGATTATTTACAACAAGAATGCACTCGTGCGATGCGCTTTAGATGATGCGCTGCACTTTTGATTGTCAGGATAGGGCCCCTAAGTGTGTACATATAAAATTGGCTACAATTCCTAAACATTTTGCTCAGCTGGGATGCAAATACTGTTAAAACTAAAACTTCAACTTATAGATAAAGCTATATATCTGTAGATATAGATAGAAGTTAGCCATCCAGATAATGATAGACAGCTAGATAATGCCACGTGTGTATCAAAATAATAAACACGCACATGTGCACATTGTGTCATTTGTGTGCGGTTTCATTCATGTGTTTCACATGATGGCTCGGCCTTGTTTACATTTTCCGTGTTTGCTGTTGATTAACAGCCTGCTGCTGCCGCCGCTGCCGGCGGTGAATATTAAAGGTCACGAGTATCATGCAGGCCATCTGTTTCTGTGTCGGGTTATTTTCGCACGTTTCCATTGTGAATAAATAATGCATTTACGCGTGCTGGATGTGCGTGGCAGAGGTTTGCGCCGCGTTATAATTCATATGTTTAATAAAGGTCACAAAAACATGATTGTCACCGTGACCTTTAAACTGAAAGACGGCGGAGGGGAAGCTCACCACGATGTCACAACGCGGCTGAAATCACAGCGGCTTCGCCTAAATTCATTTTATGTGTGTATACCTTACAAACATAAGTGTTAATTACATTTTTAAGCATTTTACCTTTGTCTAATAATAAGAGAAAAAAATAGCTCTGAGTGGTGACGTCATGTGGTCCGTTGGTGAGGTCGGCATGCAGTGTGCGGACGACGTCATGGAGAGGCAAAGCTTGTGTTCGTTTCCAAGACACACAGTGTGTCAACATTCATTAGTACCCGCGTTCCCGTTTGGCCTCCAAGCTCGTGCACACACACACTCATGTACTTGAGCAGTACTGTCCCTCTTTCATCCATCCTCAAAGTGATATTTCCCAGCTGGCTTGGGAACGCCTCGGGATCCCCCAGGAAGAGTTAGAGGTCTCGGCCGAGGATAGGGAAGTGTGGGCTGAGCTGCTTGGTCTGCTGCCACCGCGACCCGGACCAGGATAAGCGGCAGAAAATGAATGAATGAAAGTGATATTCTATATGAACTCACCCTCCATCCCAGGCTGATAAGAGACGACAGCGCAGATTGCGCCGTGAGTGAAGATGACAAATGTGACACAGGGTTGAGTTAAAAAAAAAAAAGAAAAAAGATTATAATAATAACTCAGGTCGACAACTTTGCAGCACTGTGCCGGGGCTTTTCAGAGGAACATATTTATATAAAACGTATGTAAATCTAAGGATTCTGTGAAGTCGGGCAACTCCAGCCTGGCTGCCAGAATTTCTACCCAGCAGGCTTTGCGGGTTCAGTGGTAGGCCAGAATTCAAATATAGGTCACAAAAAGCTTGAGGGGAAACAATATCTTCTTTGAACATATATGCACAGTCTATATTATCTTCATAATAAAGTGAATTTCACCCTGCTTCATTTTTGTGGTTCTCGGATAAAAAAAAAGCAAAAAAAAAGTAGTTACGTTTTTTTTAAGAGCATGGAATCCAGGAATTCACTACCGACAATAAATGTATACTCTTTATAAAAAATAATATAATTAGGACCATATATATTTGGCAACTGACAAAGTTTTTATTTTATCTGTCACAGTATATTAGTTAAAAAGATGTGTAGGTGAACTTGTAGTGCAGACTGTCATCTTTAATTTGAGGTTGACGATGTGGATGTCAAAACATTTATGGACTCAACAATAAGTGACGAGTCAGGTATTTGCATGCTGAGACTGAGCATGTGTCCGCCTTCATTACTCCTCTGAACATCATCAACAGACTCACTTGTTCGGTTTGTTCAGATCCTCTGACTCAACCAACTTATAAAAAAGAATCTGGCATAGTGGATGATATCTCACTAGAATTTCCACCTTAAGCGTACAATTGGCTGTAATTCAAGGCTTTCAAAAGACCTTTCTTTTATTTATTTCTTTTTGCTGCTAATTACCAATTTGACTGATTTTGGAGACGAGAAATTGTTCAAGAACTGTTTCTGACTTAAGTACAGACAGGTAGAATCAATATCAAAAAGGTAGCAAAATCAAAAGAAAGCACTCAATTTTCCAGTTGATCTCCATTTCAACCCTACCATGTTTGGGAAGTGACTGAAAGAATGAGATTGTGGGACGGTCAGGTAAGGCCAGGAAGCATGCGTTAGTGCTGCACGTTGCCACACCCACCACACTAAGAAATCACCTTGGGTTCTGGATGACGACTACCCAGGCAGACAACTGGTCCATCGCCGCCTCTCAAAAATAACTATCTGTCACATCCAGGTGAAACGTGAGCGTACCTTTGGCCTTCTCTAACCACTTGGGTCCTCAACGCTGAGGGACCTGCGTGTTGGATCATGCACAGAGAAAAGCACCATGTGGGCAAAATGTCATAAGTGACGTTCCTTCACAATGCAAGTGATACTCCTCATCCGAGTCCCTAAGTAATTGACAGAAAGTTATTTCAGCAGTACCCAAAGATCCTCCAAAGAGACCAAGTATAACAGACATCCAGTTGTTGCCATAGGTGACTGGTTAGCATAGGATGAAATTGGACAAAATGACTTGGCTTTGCAGGGTGGCTGGATTCACACTTATGGACAAGAGAGGACACCCAGAAGGAGCTCAAAGTAAAGTTTTATGTGGAGGAGCAAATTCAGAGGGTTTGGGCATCGGATTTGTCTATATTTGGTGTTTTCTTTGCACGGCCAATAGACCCAGAATTCACCGGAGGGATTATACATCCCATGTAGCCGAGGAACACAGTGAGTTTTTCAAAGTATGAACTGGAGGATGTGGCTGTGGAGATGGATGTCTGGGCTACCTGAAGCCTCGGTCACAACCGGCCGTACGGGCTCCTACGGCCTGTTTGCATCCAAATTTTGTGCAGAATTTCAAGTGCCACGCACGCCTTCTTGCGATATTTCAAGGTCGCAGACAGCCCGTAAGCACGTACGGAGGATGTTGGACATGTCCAACAAACTCTACGAATTCTCAGCGAACAGCGAGTGTAACTTGCTCCCCCCGCAAGTTCACAAGGAGCTGTCAGTACGTCATCACGAGCGTGTGTGGCAAGTGCGACGCAAAAAGCGATGCAAGTGTGACGTACCTTCGCCGTGCGTTCCATTCTCTTCGTAAGTGGTGAGTGCGTGCCACGTACGCATGTAGCAAGACGAACTCAAGAAGTGAGTATGATCTCCAAGGCAATCGCACATTGCAATTAGCGTCCCTGCTTGAAAGGACATCTCACGTGGCCCGTCTGTATAAATACTTATACTTTTGTCAACCTGCAAAGGTATCTGGATCACAAAACACCTTTGTCCAGCAACCTCATGACAGCCATCAGCTCATCCCATGTGTCTATTGACCTCCTAGGCTTACCAAACCACAACCTTTGAGAATTCAACAAATCTCATTGAGTTTTTCACCATTTCTACTTTTCCCGTTAATGTAACGGTAGCCAAGTAGTGAAACAAACGCTAGAGCTCATGGGTTTTAGCGTCATGGTTAGAGTGTCTGCTTCCCATACCAGAGGTCTTGAGTTTGCATCCAGGGCGGGACAGATGCAACGCGGATTACATAGGTGCCGAGACCCAGAAGGGAGTGAGGTTTTTGGGGGGGTGACGATAGCCAGCAGATACTGTGCAGTAAGTAAACCTCACTCCCCAACACCAAAAGATGTTCTAGAGGCATTCGCTAGAGCTCTTGAGTTTTAGCCTCGTGGTTGGAGCGTCTACCTCCCATATCGGCGACTGTCAGTCCAGGTCCAGTGCGGGACAGACACAACGCAGGTTACATGAACACAGCGTGTGCCACATCGGCATTCAATACGACAAACACCGGCCATGTGTTATTACTGCTTGGGCATATGTGCACATGCTGGGGGTGCGCTTGTATGCAAGCAGCTTGCATGCACATTTCCATACACGTGTCAAGTCCGCCTCTTGTGTTTTAACAAGTCGTGTCCAGCGAGGGTTACTCACGCCGACTAAAAATAGACGTTGTGTTATGTACCCAGCCAACTGCTGAGAAATGCTTAATTATTCAAGACCTGGAAAAGGCTGAGTGCTGCCCCCCTCCCTTTCTGTTTTGTTTCCAGGATATGAAGTGGAAGGTGGATGAAAGCGTCTGCGTCACCACTGAGGACGTGTCAGTGTGTCATTCAGTCTCCACTGGATGAAAATTAGATCTTCCAGGCTTTTCCCTTATCACGCTCTGTGCGTGTATCCGCATTCACACTGTTCCTGAATAACATCCGACGTCACAGGACTAGGAGGTGTAGCATCACATGATCGCTCACTCTCAAACACACACATGCGCAGGCAGTTGGATTCTTGTTCCATTATTTACCTCTCTCAGGCGCAAAATTGAATGTCATTTTCAATTTTGAGGTTTTCTGGGAAAGTTGAGTTGTTTTTGTTCTGATCTCCAATTTATAGTGAAAGTGGTTTCTTGGCACAGATTCTCACTATGCCTTACATCTAAATGAAAAGTAAATAAGAGAAATACGCATTGACCCAGGAGGGTCATTTTACTCATGTTGCTCATTAGATTAACCCCCCCACCCCCCGCCCGGTAACAGTGTAGGGGTTGGACAGCAAAAATGTAGATGAGTGGGTGAGTGAGGGAGTTAGTCCACCCCAGCCGTCTTGTGCTGACAATAACACAAAAACAGTAAATGATATAATCTTGTAAATCACCAACTTAAAAGAACATATATTGAGGACACAGCAAGCGGCAACTGATCCAGTGCTGAAAAATGAAGCCAATGTGGAAGTGTTAAACCTGCAGCTGCTTGAATTGCCGCTTGAGGCTGGCTCCAAAAGTGAGTCAATTCCCATTGGGCCCCATGTTAACATCTCAAACTTTACAGCAGAAATAAACACGTTTACAGCCTGGTACAAAAACCAGTTTTGGTCTCCATAGCTAGCTTCACCATTCATGACAACTGTACAGGAGGTGAGCTTTTATATAAGTCATCCGTTTAAACTATTTTAAGTCATAAAGTTATAAATAGATAAATGTTAAATAAATAAACCATGTTTGTCCTTTCTGAGCATTTTCTTACAAATATCTGAGATAATATGGCTTATTGAGTGATTAATTGTACTAATGCACCATCTAGGAAGTCTGTGTTCCAGTATTTGAAATTTTATTGTGTGTAACCCAGTTTGCACTAATTAGCAGGTATGGACAGCTATGTGTTGTTGCCTACAATGATGGTGACACGTTTATTAAGGCAATATGTTGGTCATAATTTTTAATACCCACACCCAAGCCACCCATTTTGAAAACCACTGCCCAGTCCTGAATCAATTTACAGAGCCTGTTAGCCTCAGCGAGGTTGGTAAATAGGAGATATAGGTGGGCGTGTTCAGGCTTCATTCGTCCCGCCCAGGTCACGCTGGTATTACCCACGCTCCACCTCTTTACCCATTTATGGTTTGGCTGGGAGTTAGGCGGCGTTGGGCACTGCCAACATGGTGACATCTGGAGTTGCCCAATTTGAGCTGCGCACCTGCTCTTCAGGTTGCATCTGGTGAACTTTAATGCACCAGATTGATCAAAAAAGCAACTTTGTTTTGCCGATGTAATATCCCGTAGACGTCTGCCACCTGCTGGATAAATAATCAAAAACTACGTAGCTGAACTCGCATGTATTTTGTCTACCTCCTAAACACTAGAAACCTCGTGGGCTCAGCCCACTTCATGGCTGGGGATGATAACAAAGCTTTTCGTGGGTAATACAAATTAGTGATGACTCGAAACACTGCTCTGGAACATTTTGAAAATAATAGCTGTTTTTAAACACCAATCACCTATACAGTATTAACTTGCTGAAAATATGCACAATATGACCCCTTTCACCAATTGCCACCAACTCAATAGTTGGCACCAGAACAGCTCAGGAGCTAATGGGTCATAGAGTTCATTCAGGCCATCTACTGTCAGTGCCCTTTCTCCATCACACAAAAAAATACATGAACCCCTCTGAACCCTCTGACATATAAACAGGCAGGCATGTGTGGAATGCCCACGTGCATTTACAGACATGTTTTGTGCCACCAGTGGCATTTGTTTGGTTAATCAGCCGGAGCAAGCAGTGCAGTCTTTTGTTATTGGCTGGGGCACGTGGGTGGGGCCAGCTGGCTGAAAGAACCTATGTGCATCAGCAACATCCTGCTTCTTTCATCAGGAAATGCAAGATGCAGCGCTGTTATATGGCAGCATTGACATATCATAAAACCATAGATAAGGAGGAGCACTCAGGTCGCCAACAAAGTTGAACTTCTATCACCAAACTGATGATTTTATATATAGATTGTGCGTTGTCATGGATACGTAACGTCACACTTCGGAGCTGTAAAAATGTCATGACTATGTCATGACATAATGGAACTTGTATAGGCAAAACGTTTATCACTATTACCAATTACCGTTAAATCAATAATGTTTAAGATGTAGCAACTGGGGCAGTCTGATGTCAGATGAAATCAGTATTTCATTCAAGGGATCCTGTCATCTGGACTAACCAATGCAGTCAATGGTTACTCCAGATATATATATGGATGGTGAGTAGAGCTGTATTAACGTCTTCTGATGGGACATTGTCAGTGAGCCGGGGGAGTCGTACTCTTGGTTGTGTGGCTTTCTTCACTCTCGCCACAATCTTCATCCTCAGCTCAGTAGATGCATCTGTCATAGCAGGTGTTTGGGAATCATCTAGTCCCTGCTCTCTTCTACCAGGGTCGGCCCATTACGTCCATTCTGCTCAGCATTGTTCCCTTTGTGCTATAGCCTCTGAATCTCCAGCTTCGATAGTCGCTTCCTTCTATTGACATTAGAGCACTGAGCTACCAGGTGGTTCTTGGTCAGTGTGGATGTTGGTCTTCTGCTTATCCATAGTTACCACATGCATTTCATATAACCTCTCATTCGGTCTGTTGTCATAGTAACATTCCATTAGTTCCATGTTGTCAGTCCTTGTCCATGTATGTCCTGGTTCCCCAACATCTGGCGCAGACTTTAACCCGGGTGACGTCCGAGCCGGTATATGTCTCCCGCTCATGTTCTGAGGTGCACTTGGGTAGTAGCATTGGGGGTCTAGCCTTGGGACCCTTACTGGATGTATGTCCTGACCAGGATTCAAACCCCCGATCTGTTGTTCCAAAGACGGTAACGTTGTCACAATACAACCTCATCCATGTAGTTTTTAAATAGTTCTGTTAAATAGTACATTTTAGTGTGATGTCATTTCCTTATCAACCACCAATTTCAATCATTAATATTCACATGCTCATAAAGGCAGCAACAAGCTCTACTTTTAAAAGACACATTGGCTTGACAGATTAACTGATATACAACACTAATAAAGATAAGCTTTATCTTAATACTGCAGGCTTTATCTTTTATACTGGCACAAACTTTGGCATTGATGGATGGCTGTGTATGAAAAAGCTACCTACGCAATTGCAATTCAATGCAGCACCGTTTTTGCTTTATGAATCTTTCGCCGCACAAAAAAAAATGTTGGGCCAATGCAGTCACATGTATTACCGCCATGTCGATTGTTTGTTTGGAAGCTGGAGTAGAGGTCGCTAGGGAGGTCACGTGACACTGACATCATGGCTAAATTGTTCCATTATGGTCAGAACTCTGTAGCTACAAGTTTGACATATACAATTTATGACCTCTTCTTGTTTCAACTAATGAAGTTGGACAACATGGATTCCCATAGCCAAGTGACCCATTGATGCCAGTACTTATCCCTGGATTCCGTAGCGTGAAGCGAATGAGAGTCTACAACTCTCCATGGATGGGACGCCAGTCCAAGGCAGGTTAGTTCACCAGCCAAAGCTGGTCCCCATTTACAGCTGGGTGGACTGGGACAATGCAGATGAAGTGTCTTGTCCAAAGAAACAAACAAACCTGGGTCCACATATTGGTAGCCCAACTCCTTATTCAACTGAGCTACCTGCCCCTTGTACCTACCTTGTTTTTAAGCTTCCTAGATAGCTGTATTAACAAAGGTCTTGTAGCTAGCAGTTGCTAACTTGCTAATGATTTATCCAAATTATTTCATGCAAAATGTACCCTTAACAGATTTTATATATTAAAAGCGTAAGATTTCCTATCATTCAATGTGTATTCAGCCATGTTGACTGTGACGTCATATCCTGTACTCGGGCTTGATAGAACCGACCCGAGCTCGCACTGTGGAATTCCATCTCCTAGGCATATTTTTTTTGAAATCCTGCACTAAAGAAGTATAGTCTGGCTTGCTAAGGTGGGGATGGTGCATTCTGATATTCACACGTGGATCTGGCTTTTTCAACTTCTGACAGACAACAGTTAAAATGGTCAAAAAAAAAACTCCCAACAACATTGATTTCAGTTTGATTCTCACTGACATACAGGGTTAATCCCCTGTACTGTAACTAGCCACTAGGGAGTAGGAGTCATATTTTTACTTCACTTTTAAGGAGCTGTCAACCCATCTCTCTTTTTGTCCCCACATTTTCTTAGTAGTGGCAGATGGGGGAGTTACTTTATTCTGGAGCAGCCAATGTGATAATCAGTGAGAACCTTGACACTTTGTGGTATTAAGATCTTTGGGAAAAGTGTAGGTTTTATAAAGGAGTGATTGTTCCAGTTGTAGCTTGCATCGAAGTTGTTCACAAAGCATTTAGGGGCCGAGACATGAAGGGGGGAGGCGATCACAACACACTACTTGTTTTTTCCCTCCTGAGCAATAGTGTCAACACAATAGGGCTATTGTGTTGGTCTTTGTGTGATCTCTGGCCAGGTGGGGAAATTTGGAAAGTCAGAGACGAGGACAAAGAGAGTGGGAGGGAGACAAGAAGATGGAAGGAGGGAAGATCTGACAGTGTTTTGCTTGGCTGGTTGGTTTTAGCATTACTATGGGGATGACAGGTGTGATGGCGAAGTCAAGATTGAAATAAAGTCCAGCAATGTCTTTCCTATATACCTGGGCCCTTTTGGTTCTCCTGCACTGACATAGTGGACTGTGTCAGTCCAGGAGCAAGATGTCTTGAGTGGGCCATACCTTAAGGTAAAAGTTTAGGGGTGGTGGGGAGGAGTTCCATGAGTACCGGTGGGCAGGAGCTGGGAGGATAAAGAGAAAAGAGATGTAATTGAAGGGGGTGTAGAGCAAAATCCCGGCAGACAAAATTCTTTTTTTACGTGATTTGAATGGGTATGATGAAAACTGATCATATGGTTAGTGTTAGCTGCTTCTATGCTTAGACAAGAGCCATCAAAGTATCACCTCAGGTCCAAGTGACAAAACAGATGAACTTGGATTTTGTGCCCAACAATCAAAGAAACAGAGATGTACTCAGATTTATGGTTAGCTGTGTCATGTACACATTCATAGAAATGTTCAACCCCAGGATTGTCCACAGCTGTAGAATGTAATTTTTGGGTTGTTTCCTATGATTAGAGGGTCAGTTCAGGTCTGGGAACATGCACTGGGAACGTGCTACACCTCACGGCATCCACCCCACAACGGAACCACCTTGGGTCCTGGATGGCAACCACCCAAACGGTCCGTCCCTACCTCTCGAAAGTAGCCATCGATCTGCCACAGCCAGGTGAAACGTGGACCTCTCCTTGGCCTTTTCAAGTTGTCGGGTCCTAAGCACTGAGGCACCTGCGTGCTGGATCATGCTCATAGAAGTGTGCCACATAACCA
>OMMV01067428.1:2220-15477 GCA_900302635.1 Chatrabus melanurus
TTTTGAAGACATATTTTAAAAGCATTTTTGCATATAATTATAATAATAATAACTAGAAAAATGCACGACATTAAGGGGTGAGCCGGAGCGATGTATATGTGCAGGTAAAGCCATAGTGATTACATCACTTCATTATACTTTTGTTATGCTTCGTGCAACAATGAATCGAGTCTTATGAATGATCATTTGTGTGGAATAATAATTTTAATATAACTAACGTGTTAAAAGCAGAACATGACTTACAGTATCTTGGATAATGCAGCTGTGTCATTGTCCATATTGTGTATCCATGCGGGAAAAAAACAGAAATGCTAGCTAGCTAGCGCTGCTAATCTGAAGTGGAAAAAACCTGGATGTGCTAGCTAGCTTGAAGTCCGCTAACTAGCTAGCTAGCTGCGCTATTCTGAAGTGGAAGGGAAAAAAAAAAGACGGATGTGTTTGCGTATGCGCAGTAAGCGCAGTAGGTGAGGAACCTGACATACATATATACATGCAAACAAACAAATTCCCATTCAACACACTAGTAGTAATAATAATAATAATAATAATAATAGTAATAATAACAAAATAAATGAGGATGAATGCATTTTTAACAAATAAAACTAAAACATTGTTCAATCAATATTACTCTGAGTATTCTAGTTTTATTGCTACAGTGCTGCACTACGTGGAATTGATGAGCCATATCAAAAATGTTGATTTTGTAAAAATACATAAATAAAATGAAGCAGCAGCTTAACTTGGACTGAAGGTCATTTTTTTCTGAATGCATTCCAGTGCTGTTGACTTGTCAAGCATTTACATTGGATTGACTTTAATGCACTTGCAGTGTGCTCTGTGCAAGTGTAATATCTGATACAAGAATCTGATCGGGACTCGTACCGTTATCAAAATACCCAAATATGGTAATGAGCCGAAGCCTTTTTGGAAGCTCGTTATTGTATGTTCAGCAGGACGAGGTGTATTACTGACCTCTTTTCTTCTCTTTCTTTAACGCGCACACTGACATGACGTACGCTTCCCCCGCAGTGTGTTGGTGAGGAGAACTGGGTCGACAGCAGGACTGTGTACATCGGACACAAGGCGCCTCCTCCAGGAACGGAGGCCTACATTCCCCAAAGATTCCCCGACAACAGAATAATTTCCTCCAAGGTTGGTGAAAGAACCGATGTAAATAAGTGCACTCGCGTCTCAGAACATTTACTCTGTCCACCATCATTAATGCACAGAGAAATTAAATTGAGAGAAGGACAACATATTTAAAAGACCTGAAAGGACAAAGTTTGTACTGTAGCAGTATTCAGTGTTTTAGTAACTTGACCATTCTGGTATTGGAACTTTAACCCTGGATTTCCTGTTTGGCTGAATGTACTTTCTTTTTATTGCAGTACACATTTTGGAATTTCATCCCCAAGAATATGTTTGAGCAGTTCAGAAGAGTTGCCAACTTTTATTTTCTCATCATTTTTCTGGTTCAGGTAGGAGTCTTTCATTCATCACGAAAACAGGCGTCTGTGATTGGAGGATTTTTGTTTTTGTTATCATACAAAAAAGGGGGAATGGTCCAGATTTTCACAAATGCTTTTAGTGAAAAGGTCAGATATGGAATAATATAAATACATTAAAGTCTGGAGCAGATTCTCATAAAGCAGCTAAAAAAGAATTCCTCTAAAATCAGCTATTCCCAAACATAAGAATGCCACGGCCCACTTATATGAAAATCCTCTGGGGCCCATCCAAACCTTTACTCACAATTTTGATCAACATGAGTCTAAGATAAAATATTTTCTTATATACAGTACTGTGCAAAAGTTTTAGGCACCGCTTTTTTTAAAAATTAAAACAAAAACAAATAAATGCCCCCAGGCATAATTGTCAACAGAAAATCATGTGAAATCCCCACCCCCTAAAAAAGCTCAACATAAATAAAATATGAGATTATTACGTTTTCTTTTTCATTAAAGTAACCAATCAATTACTAATTTACAAACCTCATTTTACAAAGAAGCAAAAAAAAAAAAAAAAAAAAAATTTAAAAATGATTTCTTTGTGGCTGTACTGTCTAGTACTTGACAACACAAAGACAGCTGCTGATCGTCAATCAATAGTACATTTATTTAAAAAAACCTAATTTAACAAGTCTGATTTTCTTCTAAATTTGAAGAGATACCCGCAAACAAATTGTCATTTTATCACCTGAAAGAAATTATTTTTAAAAGGTGAGATGTAGGCAGACATTTGACATATTAATTCATAAATATGAACTATTTAACAGCTTCTCTTTATTTTAAAGAAAAATTTAGACACATTTAATATGCCTAAAACTTTTGCACAGTGCTGTATATGTGTTAAAATCGGTCAGATCAATGAAGAATAACATCATTTAAATCAAATGACTTTTATTACTTCTGATTACATTTTTAAAATCATAAATAAGTTTTGGTAATTTTAAAGTTTAAAATCAAACACTTTTTTATTTACTTATTTTTAATGACCCCTCAAGGCCCACCTGCAGTACCATCACGGCCCACCAGTGGCCCACACTTTGGGAATCACTGCTGAAAAATTACAAGATGGTGAATGATGAGGAGCAACAATTTTCCCAAAATTTTTAGTAAAAAATTTTTTTGATTGAACTTGAATAGAAACCATTAAATTTAGACACACTACTGTGTGATTGCGCTCCATCTTGGGCTTTTATTTTGAAGGATTAGCTGATTGGGTCAGTTAGTGGTGTGGTTTTGAAATATTTTTCCCACATCCTACTGGAAACCTAACAGCCTGGTCACCTGGATTTCACATTCATCTTAACAACCACCTAAAACCTGAGATCCCAGAAACTCCCTAGGACCTCTATAATGGTTACCATTAGCAACCACGTGCCCCTTTCATAATTATTATTCCTCTCCTCCCCGATTGTGTCTTTATGAATTCAGTGTGTGCGGCAGGGGACCTTTTTTTATAGAAATTTACAACTTTTATCTAACAGCGCGTGATGCACAATGCTCCTGAAACTATTACACCGACGTGTACATGAAGGACAAAGCTGGATGCAACTCGTTTTGATAAAACATAGCCGATGTTTAGACTGGATCGCTCCACTCTGGCTCAGAGTCCAAAATAAACTGACACAGTATTATGTTGCCACAGATGCACAAAGCTGAACAGTTTGACATTCGTTTTTTTAACGATTAATGTTTCCTCTCCTTAGCTGATTATCGACACTCCAACCAGTCCCGTCACCAGTGGACTTCCTCTCTTCTTTGTCATCACCGTCACTGCCATTAAACAGGTGAGACCGAAACACCGTCCCACTGCTTTGACCAGTCCTATTCCTTTGCCTTATAGACACTTCCCATTGACGTAACGTGATAACATAACACCAGAGCAGGTAGCTCAGCGGTTAAGGAGCTTGGCTACCAATATGCAGACCTGGGTTTGAGTCCCACTCGTGCTGCCTGTCTGTGTCCTTGGACAAGACACTTCATCTACTTTCTTCCAGTCCACCCAGCTGTAAATGGGTACCATCCTGGGCTGGGGGAAGTAACCTGCGTCGGACTGTCGTCCCGTCCAGGGGGAGTCATAGACTCTCATCCATTTCACGCTACGGAATCTGGAGACAAGCTACTATATATGGCTACTTCTTCCATTGACGCAACACAATAACCCCCGGCAGGCATTGTGGATTACAAACATATATGGCGTAGTGGTGTCAACACGGCACAGAGAGACGAGTTTTTAGCATTTATCTGCTGCAGATAGCAAAACCAATGGGCATAAAGTAGTATGTATCAATGGTTTGGATGCTTACCCAATGTAGCAGACATAGCAACATGGTCAGAAATATTGTATTTGGGCATCATCAATTACCTGGTCTTTTCCCACGATTAAGGAAATAAAGGCCAACAAAGTTCTCGAAGGAAATCTTTCTTATAGCTGTCTGACCTCACCATTTGTGTGCTTGGGTAGCTACGCTAACAAGGTTAGAAGAAATAAATATTGCACTCAATCTGTCATTCATGAACTCTAAATTCGGCTAGTCTAGCAGGCAATAACAAACCTGATATTAGGTTATCCTGACCAGCCAAAGATCTTTCCAACAGATGTTCTGTTAGCTTTCCCTAATCTGTTGGAAAGATCTTTGGCTGGACAGGATAACCTCATATCAGGTTTGTTATTGCCTACTAGACTAGCCTAATTTAGAGATAATGAACAACGGATGTAGTACAATATTTTTTTTCTTATAACCTTGAGGTCAGAAAGCCCCCGATCTGAACCCGAGTGGTGTATTGTGGCTGGTCTTCTGTGCTGGCCATAGACTGTCCATCACAAACACCTTGTTCGAGCACAAGGGTGTTCATAAGTACACTTGGTACCAGAGCACCCAAGGTCAAAGGTTGATGATCGATTTTGTAATCGTGTCATCAGACCTGCGACCATGTGTCTTGGACAGCTACTGCCAGACCAGAAGGACTGCAATCTCAGTGGTTAATGAGGCAAAAACTCGGGTGTGGGAGGAGTTTGGAGAGACCGTGGAGAATGAGTTTCAGTCGGCCTCAAAGCGGTTCTGGCAAACCGTCAGACGACTCAGGAAAGAGAGGCAGTTCTAAGCTCAGGCTGTATTCAGCAAGGGTGGAGAGCTGCTTACCTGGACTGGGGATATCATCGGGCAGTGGAAGGAACACTTTGAGGATCTCCTCAACCCTACCGACATGCCCTCCATAGATGAGGGAGGGATGGAAGACTGGGGAGATCTGGTGCCATCTCCCTGCTGGAAGTCACTGAGGTTGTCGAAAAACTCCTCAGTGGCAAGTCCCCGGGAGTAAATGAGATTTGCCCTGAGATGCTGAAGTGTCTGGATGTTGTTGGGCTGTCTTGGCTGACACGCCTATACAATGTTGCATGGAGGTCTGGGACAGTACTTCTGGATTGGCAAACTGGGGTGGTGGTTCCCATTTAAAAAAAAAAAAGGTGACTGGAGAGTGTGTTCCAATTATAGAGGAATCACACTTCTCAGCCTTGCTGGGAAAGCCTATCCCAGGGTGATAGAGAGGAGACTTAGACCGATAGTCGAACCTCGGATTCAGGAGGAACAATGCAGGCTCCATCCTGGTTGTGGAATGGTGGATCAGCTCTTTACCCTCACACTGATATTAGAGGGGGCTTGGGAGTATGCCCAACCAGTTTACATGCATTTTGTGGACTTGGAAAAGGTGTATGACTGGGTCCCTCGAGGTGTCCTGTGGGGGGGGTGCTGCAGGAGTATGGCGTACTGGGACCCCTGCAACGTGGTCTCTATACGACCAAAGTAGGAGCTGTGTCCGCATTCTCGGCATTGCATCGGACCTGTTCCCTGTGGGTGTTGGACTCTGCCAGGGCTGCCCCTTGTCACCAATCCTGTTCTTCATTTTCATGGACAGCATTTCAAGGCACAGTCGGAGGGTGTCCAGTTTGGTGACCTCAGAATTACTTCTCTGCTTTTTGCGGATGATGTGGTTCTGTTGGCTTCATCAGACTGTGACCTCAGGTGAGCACTGAGCAGGTTTGAGGCAGAGTGTGAAGCAACTGGGATGAGGATCAGCACCTCCAATTCTGAGACCATGGTCCTCTGTTGGAAATGGTGAATTGTCCCCTCTGGGTCAGGGGAGAGTTATTTCCCCAAGTGGAGGAGTTCAGGTGTCTCAGGGTCTTGTTCACTCTTGGGGGTAAGATGGAGCATGAGAGCAACAGACGGATTGGGGCTGTGTCTGAGGTCCTGCGGACGCTGTACCAGACCATCGTGGTGAAGAAAGAGCTGAGCCAGAAGGCGAGGCTCTCGATTTACCAGTCGATTTACGCTCCTGTCCTCACTGATGGTCATGAGCTTTGGGTAATGGCCAAAAGAACAAGGTCACGGATGCAAGCTGCAGAAATGAGGTTCCTCCGTTGGGGATCTGGGCTTACGCTCAGGGACAGGGTGAGAAGCTTGAATATGCAGGAGGGACTCTGAGTAGAGCCGCTGCTTCTTTGCATTGAAAGGAGCCAGCTGAGGTAGTTCGGGCATCTGGTTAGGATGCCCCCTGGTCGTCTCCCTAGGGAGGTCTTCCAGACACGTCCAACTGGGAGGAGGCCCCAGGGAAGACCCAGGACACGCTGGAGGGATTATATCTCCCAGCTGGCTTGGGAATGCCTCAGAATCCCCTTGGAAAAGTTGGAGGACTTGGCCAAGGATAGGAAAGTGTGGGCTGAGCTGCTTGGTCTGCTTCCACTGCGACCCGGACCCGGATAAGCAGCAGAAAATGAATGAATGACTGTATCAGTTGCCAGTAGCCAGCAAATGAAGGAAGGATCTCCCCCATTTCCGTAACCCACAACTGCGCAGAGGTTGACCATGTTCACCCATGTGATATTATGCAAACATGAAACAAAAGACAAACTTGCGATGTGTATTCTCGATTTATATAATCCAATGTGGTTACGCCCTTTACCTGCGACATTATACGGGAAGGGTCTCTTAGAACTGGCATTAAAAATAAGACCAGCAGTTTATCCTGCACAGATACACATATATTGTTATATTTACACCCCTCTCACTCTCCGTCAGGGTTACGAGGACTGGTTGAGACATAAAGCAGACAACGCTGTCAACCACTATCCTGTCCACGTGGTGCATCATGGAAAAGTAGTCCGCAAACAAAGTCGTAAACTCAGGGTAAGTCTGTGCGTTTAGGTTTACATTTAACAGTGGATCTTCATCGTGTTCCTGGGGCTCAATGGTTCGGCATATTTTCCATATTTCGCTGCTTTATCCACAGCTCACTAGAAGATGGAAAAGTGTTGCAGCCCCCAGGACCAGGATTGAACACCACTGTTACACCATCAACAGTCCCGTGACTGTTGTCTAAACTGAGAAGTTTAATGGTTATAAAGCCCCATTCTCACGTTCACGATATGCATCCCGGAAGGTGACCGGAAGGTTTGGAAACCTTGGAAAACTTTGGCGGATCTGGCAGGGTGTCCGTGATGAACCGGGATATTCTACCCTTGTGCTGTGGTCTTGTTTTAGCCATTAAATTCATTTACATTACATACATTCAACCATGCTGGGATTTTCAAGATATTCGAAAATTCCTTTTTTTCCATTGTGAACTTTGACATACTTTGGTAATCCTCTGCATTTCCGCCCTCAACATTATCATACATGCTATAACATCACTGGGCGGTATTCCAGAAGAGTCGAGGTTGGGCTGAAGTTATACCACGGGCATGCTACGGTTGTTTTTGCACACATCATATGGTGCAAGTCCGGCACCTTATGTCATCAAACCACGTCGGTAGGCAAATATGATCGTCGCATGCCGGTTTGTCACAGTGACCGTCTGGGATGCATATTCTTGAAAGTGAAAACGGGTCTGTAAGCAGAATTATAGCTTATGGGCAAACAGCTACAGCTACAAATACTCATGACATGAACAAAATTAAGTAAGAATTATAGGTTTTAATTAACTGATTGCCAAAACTAAGATTTGAAGTCAACATCAAGTATTCTGAAATTCTGCTGGATTTTAGAGTAAAAATAAAATGATTGTGTTTTGCGTCAACTTTCTGTGTATGTGGTTTTTTTTTTTTTTCTGTCGCAGGTTGGAGATGTTGTCTTCGTGAAAGAAAACGAGACTTTTCCGTGTGACCTCATTCTGCTTTCCACGTCACGAGAGGACGGTACCTGCTACGTGACTACAGCCAGTCTGGATGGAGAGAGCAGCCACAAGGTGTGTGCCGGTGTTGTAGTCGAGGCCCAAACCCAAAGGTTTTGACCCCCAAGGTCAAGGCTTGAAATCTCAAGGCCAAAGCCAAGGCATAAACACAAAAAAAAAGAAAGAAAAGAAAATCAATCATGCAACCCCAAATCAGAAAAAGTTGGGACAGTATTGAAAATAAAGGAAAAAAAATGCAGTGATTCTTACATTTACTTTGACTTCTGTTTCATTGCAGACAGTATGAACTGTTTTGTGTGGTCAACTTCATTTTATTTGTTAATATATATCCATTCCTGCATTTAAGACCTGCAACACATTCCAATAAGTTGGGACGGGGCAATTTAGGGTTACTAATGCGGTAAAGAAAAGTTATTTCAAACAGGTGATGTCAAAAGCAGTATCCATGAAAGGCTGAGTCTTTGAGGAGCAAAGATGGGCAGAGGATCTCCAGTTTGTCAACAAATGCATGAGAAAATTACTGAAATATTTAAAAACAATGTTCCTCAAAGAAAGCTTGGAAGGGATTTGCATATTTCTCTCTCTATAGTGCACATCAAGATTCAAGGAATCTGGAGGAATCTCAGTGCATAAAGGGCAAGGGCGCAAGCCTAAGCTGAACACCCCTGATCTCTGATCCCTCAGACGGCACTGCATCAAGAACCGTCATTCATCAATAGCTGATATAACCACATGGGCAAGGGATTACTTTGGGAAACCACAAGCACTACAATACGGAGTTACATTCACAAATGCCACTTAAAACTTTACTGTGCAAAAAAAGAAGCCTTATGCTAACATTGTCCACAAGCGGTGTTGACTTCTCTGGGCTCAGAGGCATCTGGGTTGAATCATCACACAGTGGAAACATGCATTGTGGTCAGTCGAATCAGTATTCTAGATTTTTTTTTTTGTTGTGGTTGTAAGAAATGGACCCCATGTGCTCCGGTCCAAAAACGAAAAGGACCATCCAGACTGTTATCAGCAACAAGTCCAAAAGCCAGGGTCTGTCATTGTATGGAGTTGTGTCAGTGCCCTTGGCAAATGTAATTTACACTTCTGTGATGGCAGCATTAATGCAGAAAAGTACGTTGAGATTTTAGAGCAACATATGGTGCCTTCAAGATGACATCTTTTCCAGGAACGTCCATGCATTTTTCAACAAGACAATGCAAAACCACATTCTGCAATGTTGTGCAGAAAGACATGAAATATCGTGGGTTCATACTGTGTGCAATGGAAATAAAAGTCAAAGTAAATGTAGGAATCCCTGTTTTTTTTGTAATTTGCATTTTCCATACTGTCCCAACTTTTTCTAATTTGGGGTATAGAAAGAGGGAGATTCACACAAAAAAAGACACAAAGTGGATGTTTATATCTAAAACATCTAAAATGAACTTCAAGAACAGCAGGTTTTTAAAGTAGAAGTACTGTTGTGTATTGTACAGGTTGATTAGGTACCTAAATTGTCTTTAAAAGTAGCAAAATTCTATATGCCTTGAATTTTGTTGAGATGACCAAGGCCAAGGTGTCCAAGGCCAAGGCGTCCAAGGCCAAGGCGTCCAAGGCCAAGGCGTCCAAGGCCAAGGAGTCCAAGGCCAAGGAGTCCAAGGCCAAGGCCTAGAAAACATGGGCCTTAAGTCCAAGGCCAAGGCCTGGAAAACATGGGCCTTAAGGCCAATGCCGAGCATCAAGGACAAGTTATCACTCATTTTTTTCAACCTGTAGACGATCACTCAAGTAAAGACAATCTGGCTTCATCATGCAGGTCCTACCTCTTTATAATCTATTACGATGCATTTTCAAAAAGGCTTAAATGCCACCTAACTTGCTCTTTTTATGTCTTACTATTTTTTTTTCTATTTGCTCCCCTTTCTGTTTCTGTCATCATCCTTCTTTTTCTCACTGTCCTATTCCTGTTTATCCTCCCACCCGTCCTTATTTGCCATTTTTTCTATCCTGCTTTCGTCTCAGACTTACTATGCAGTTCAGGACACAAAGGCCTACCACACAGAGAAGGAGTTGGACTCCATCCAGGCTGTTATAGAGTGTGAACAACCACAGCCCGACCTGTACAAGTCAGTACAAAGCTCAAACGCGCTCTCTAAAAACACTCGCCAGACAAACGTCTGAAACCTCTTCGCTCACGTTCTTTCCTGTGACCTTTATCCCACACAGATTTGTGGGTCGAATTAACATCTACATGGACAACGAGGCAGTGGCTCGGTAACTAAAACTCAATCTACCAAAGTACTCGCACAACAGTCTAACATATAATTGTTTTTTAAACTGAGCTCGTTTAGTGAAGACTGGGGGAAATTCTCTGGCTTTAATTCTGACTTTGTTTGGATGTTTGATTAAATGTGATAAAACTGCTTAAAACCTCTTTTTTTAAATTAGATAATTACCTCAGCATCAAAGTGTGGTTTGTTTTCTTGTTTGTCACATTAGTTTATGCTAATTAGTTTATTCATTTCTCTAGAATGTTGGACTGGATTCTATTGTGAATGTTATTATAACGTTTTAATTTGGCAGTATCAGTAAAGAGGAAAAGAAAGAAATAAAGCAATATCTCACGAATATATACGAAATATTTAACTGAGTGTTTTTTTTTTGTTTTTTTTATAGGCCATTAGGAGCAGAAAACCTGCTGCTTCGTGGAGCTACACTTAAAAACACTGAGTCCATCTATGGTAATATCATTAAAATGTACAAGTACGCAATAAAATATAATTCATTTTTGTTTACAAAATAAAACCTGGATCCCATTTTCCAAAAGCATCTTAATATAAACGTGATCTCTTAAGGGGGGTGTCTCACCTGCGATTTTTCGCATGTGGTAAATTTGCGACATGATTTTTCGCGACTTTTTCACATTTTTTTTTGGAAACACGCGATTGTCGCAAAAGATATGCGAGATGTTAATGCGAATGTCTCACTGCAATGACAAGTCTGTGTGGCTGCAATATATTTTGCCTTTTTGTCGTGTGGATCGCAAACCCCTCGCCACTACAGGCGACAATTTTGCGACCTTTGCGGCCATTATGAGAATGTCGCGCGGCGCTTGTTAAAAGAGACAGATTTGATACAGATTTGCTACTATTTCACGTCAGAGCCTCAATTTTTGCAGCCGCTGGAAATTTTAAACTTTTAAAAAATTCCCTCATACAGTTTGACAACTTGCGACCATTCTTTTTTTCCCTTTTTCTTTTTTGCTTTTTCTTTTTTCCCCCTTTTTTTCCCTTTTTTTTCTTTTTTGCGTTTTCTTTTTTCCTTTCTTTTGCAACCATTCTGTGCAATTCTTTTTGGCAAATAAAAATCGCAAATTTGCAATTACCATCGCAAATTGGCCGCAAAGCTTAAAAAAAAAAAAAATTGCAGGTGAGATACCCCCTTTAAGTTTATCTTAAAGTGTTTCCCAAAGGTATTGTAAATTAAGATGTTCCTAAAAAAATGTCAGAAGAAACCCACAGATCTACACTTGAGATGTTTGACTTGAAGATTTTACTTTATATTTAAAAAAACAAAAACAAAAACAGCAAATTAAACACTTACTTTTGACTGTTCATTGACATACAATTTCAGAAGGAACTCCAAACATTTAACTGCATAAAACAGTTCTCATTTTAAACATATATTCTGTTTTTAAATATATAACTTTTTCAAAAGCGCGTTCAGCACCGTGGACAGCTGACCTTTAAAACCTCTTAATGAGGCGCATGCAGTAAGTGATGTTTTGGAAACATGAGCATTCATAGAACCGATCTTAGAAAATACTTGTTGATGAGGGTGATTTTAAATTTACCTGTTGCATTATGGGAACCAGTCTCAGATAATCCATTAGACTTTTCAACTAACAAAACAAACATGATGTGGGGTTCCTCAGAGGTCAGTTCTTGGGTCTCTTGTGTTCGATATCTACATGGTCCCGCTGGAACCAATTATGAAACTTGATGTAAAAATCTAATCTCTCTCCCTGTAGCGGTTGCCATCTACACTGGCATGGAAACCAAGATGGCGTTGAACTACCAGGCCAAGTCTCAGAAACGCTCCGCGGTGGAAAAGTACGATCTCTCACTCTCTCCGATTTTTCTCAGTGTGTGGTGTCTGTCATGTTTATGTACGAACGATTAAACGTTGATTGACATCCAGTTTGGCAGCTTCCAGTTTAATTACCGCCGGCTTTAGAGGCTCATTTCCTTTTTTTCTCTTCATCCGTCTGTTCACTGTTGATTTCCTCATTTCTTCTTTGACTGAGGTTGCTTCTTCTGTCCACGTTGCCTCTGGATGTGACTAACTGTAGGTGGATTACATTTACACTTGGTTACAGCATGACAGGCGCATTAACATTCTTTGTCTTCATTTGCCGGAAGAGAGTTGACATGTTCTCATATTTACATTGTTTCCAATAATAGTTCTAATAAGTAGGTTACTGTCGTTTCTGCATTCCACGTTTGTTTTTACTTAAATTTCAAGATGTGGATTTGAGATATTTGTTAATGTGGTCGAATCTTACATGGTAGAATATCACAGATAAGTGTATACCGGCGCCCTGTGTTACAATATAGAATAAAGTTATGCCATTACAGTTAATCACAAAAATTCAATTAGTTCACTTATAAAAACCTGTTTTTCCATGCAGCATGGTGCAGCAGGAAGGTGGTCATGGGGTTGATTCCCCCCCCCTCCATCAATGGCCAGTTCTTTTCTGTTTAGTTTGTATGTTCTCTCAGTTTCTGCATAGGGTTTTGTCCTAATAATAAATCATGCACATTAGGTTTATGCTCCTTCTACTTCCCTTGACTAAGGCAGAATCTATAGATGTGACATCAGTCCCTGTATTAGTCCATGAGCCTGAAGCCAATTTTGACCCAATCGGTAACACTTAAGGTGACTAAACAACACTTACAATCCAGCCTCAGTTTTCCATGGCCTGCACAAAAACATTTGATAGCCTTCCCAGAGTGGTAGCGATAGTCAGGTAGGGGTCAATGAAGGATTACAGAGGGGTCAAACTTGAAAAAAAAAATCCTCCATTCATATTAAAAAGTATATCATATTATTTGTCTGATCATAAGGATTCCAAAAAGGTATAGTTTGGACTATCTATAACTGAATGTTATGGAGTTATGGGGCAAAAACAGCAAAAATGGTGACAAAGGTAAATTTCAGTTTGTACAGGGGTCAAAAGTTAAAGTTGCTCCAATTTTGGTACAAAGTGATGCAAGTTATTGGTTGAGCTAATAGGATTAATAAATGGAATAGTTTTGACTGTGTTGAATGCTTGGTCTCCAAAGTAAAGGTCAAACAAGGTCAACGTCCATTGGATTCTATGACCTATGACATATGTTACCCCATAACATGATAACTAAGCATAACAGATGGTACAAACTATTCCTTTTTAAAACCCTATCAGCCCAACCATCACTTTTTACCAAAACTGGAGAAACTAACTTTTGACCCCTACAAACTGAAATTGACCTTTGTCACCATTTTTGCTGTTTTTTACCCCATAACTCCATAA
>OMMV01067518.1:2490-13451 GCA_900302635.1 Chatrabus melanurus
CTACCACTAAACAATGCAGAGGAGGTAAGGATGCAGGATGGATGGAAGTCTACTTCTGAGGAGGCAGGGTGTTATTTTACAGTGAGCCAAAGCATGTCCACTTATGTCGCCTCACATTTCGTTATGGATTCATTTCTTCACTCCTCAGTTCCCTCCTTCCACCTCATCCTTCGCTCCACCGACTTCACTCAGCAAGAAGCTCCGCAGCACCCTGCTCCCTCTCCATCCAACCTCCTTTTCATCGTTTCTTTCTCCTCCACAGGGGCCGACTGCGGTTCTGCCACTGCCGACAATTTTTGCTGCCACTTTGTGAAAGAAATTAAATTCATTTGAGATTTTTTTTAAAAATTTAAAGAGCAGATAATGGTGTTTTCACATTTTTTTAACCATCTGAATCAATTTGTTTTCTCAAAATACAAATTTGAGCTTTAATGCAAATTATTTTGTATTTCTGTTCTGCTCGATGATCACATTTTTTTTAATTACCTGTAAACTCATATTATTGTTATAAAGTGCTTATTTCTAATATTCTCACGTCTGCTAATCCATTTTGTCTTGAAATACAAACTCCAAATGCAGTGATTTTATATATATTTTGCCTGAGGTTGAGACTCGAGGCTTTTATTAAAGCTGTGGAGCTTTTCTGCCACCTAGTGGCCAACACAGTTCAAGCTGGTAGGAACAAACTACAAGTGTAAATATTCTGTACATTTTCTAAATTAAAAAAAATTCACCAAAATAATACAAACACTGGTAGAGAGAGATATGTTGGCTCATAGCTTCCAGAAATTCAATCATCGTTTTCAAGCTTTCTGAAACACTGAAACACATTCTGAAGCAGCTGCTTCATTCAGTGTTTCGAGCATTTAGAAACAGTGAACCGTTTTCACAATACGGACATCGCAAATGTAGAGATTATATGTAAAATAAATAATGATTGAATGAGATAAAAGAAAGAAAAAAAGAACAGGGGCATAGCAGATATATTTAAATCGAGGTATCAGAGTAAAATGTTTCATAGCAATCCAGAAGCTTATTCCTCTTTTTGTCGGTTAAAGTAAGCAGTGAACCATTTTCTCAAGACGTCTTTTTATTTTTACTATTCTCAAAACATTGAATCATGGTTTAATTTTTGTGACCGTATTGAAACAACGATTAATTTTCTAAAATACTGATCTCATGTCATTTCAAGCCTTTTAAAACAGCAAATGAACCAATTGCTTCATAGAACCGCTCTTTTTTTTTTTATGAAATATTCGACAGCAAATGAAGCAATTGCATTAATAAACGATTCACTTATGAAATGCTTTGACACTAAATTAACCAACGGCTTCACAGAACAATTCACTTTTGTGAAATGGCCTGACAGCAAAATTGCTTCACGGAATGATTCACTTCCCGAGGCAACTGTTTCATGTTTTGACCCATTCAAAACCGAACCATGGCTCGTTCTCTGAAACAGTTGATTCATTTAGTGTTTCAAAGCACTGGTTTGTTTTGTGTGAACCAATTAGTTTAGTTCAAAGTTTCTGAAAGCCTCATTTTGCTATGGTGCATCACAAAAAAAAAATTAGAATATCGTGAAAAAGTTCAATATTTTTTGTCAGTTATTTCCAAAAGTGAAAAATGTATATATTTTAGACTCATTACATATAAATTGATGGGAAGATCAAAATGTCACGAAATGTCTCCGGCCTGATTTTCTGTGTAACGCGGTCCTTTGAAAGAAACTGCGACGTGGAGGAGCTGAGAGATAATCGCACACTTTAAACGCAGAAGAAAGGTGCTTTGAAATCCAGGCTTTCCTGAACTCTTGCGTGAAGTTGTGAAACAGATCCAATTAAGTTAGTTATTCCCAAAACACACCGTGCACAGCACAAAGCCAATCGAAAGAAGACGATTTGAAGACGATCTGATTAATTCCCGAGGAGGAGTTTGTTAAAAGTACAATGTGTGGCGAGCGCAAGAAAATGGCCGCTAAATGCGAACTGTCCGACTTCCTGTTGGGTTTAGGGTATTGCTTCAAGAGACTGTTTTTTTTGTTCACCTGGACATGATATACGTGCAAACCGAATTTCGTACAGCTAGCTCAAACCTGCCGCCTTGGCTGCTGTGTAGGGGGGGCGCGATTGAGCGATTTTGCCACGCCCATTGGAAAGATGCTTAAAATATTAAATTTTTCGACACGACAGACGTATATGTAAAAGTTTCATGAGTTTTCAAGCATCTTTAGCCCCTCTAAAATGTGATTTATTTTGGCATAGACAGAGTGTTCGGGCCCTAAATTTGGTGAAGATTATGCATCATTTTTTTTGGCTTGTGTAGTATTCATAGACGTGTCTGCCACCTGCCACCGGTTAGTGGATGCTGGATTGCTGATGGATTAGGAGCAGGTGTGGCTGTCAGTGGGAGACAGTTTCTGCGCAGAAATGCAGTCAATCAAAGAATAAACCGTTTTATTTATTTACATTCTAAAACTCAAATAACACTCATACCGTCACACAACCCTGCAGAAAGGATTTTGTATGAATGTCGCCGAAGCAGATACTTTTCTCACAACGTACGTGTGGTTTTGAAGTTTTACACGCACCTTGAAATGAGCTTTTGTTTGTCAGATTTTCTCATTTCCAAAGTCTAGAACTGGTGGCTACCAAGAGCCAGTTGAACTGATGAATATCTATTTTTCAACTTATAGCTCGACCAATAAATTTGCAAATATTGGACAAAAAAAAAAAAATGCATCCAATTTTATGATTATCATGTTTTCAGAATCTTTACAGAAAAAAAATTTAAGAGAAAATTTCATATACCAGAGATCTGTTTAATATCCACATCCAGAACGGTAAAGTCAATCATCCAAAATTGTTTCTCTTTCCGGTTCACAAAAAAAAAAAAAAAATTAGTCTCGTTCGTAGTTTGTGATCGCTTAAGAGCGCGCTTGCGATTGCGCGCATTAAACGTATGTTTATGAGGAAATTATCAGGAAAATTACATAACCCTAGGAATGATGCAACAAAAAGTTCCCAGATAAGGATCCAAGTTTTAAAAAAAAACAACAACTTTGGATTGCGGGAGATTTAAATTGGATCCAATTCATAAATTGTAATCGGCTGTGTATAAATGTATAGGATGGTAGAAAAACATAATCAGTGATAGTGAATATGAAGATCTCTTCCCCATCGGGGTCCCTGACCATGTATTATTATTGAGTTATGTTCACAAGAAAAATCACTTCATCCTAATCCAATATGCAAATGCGTGCCCCAAACAACTAAAATTTAAAAAGTTCATCTACTCCCCCGGGGGTATGTGTATGGTATAAGAATCAAGTGTCTGCCATGTACACACACACAAGCATGATAAAATAATGTCTTGCATATTCTGTTCATACATAAAAACACTACAAGACCAAACTCTGGTATACCAAGCCTTGTGATTTTATTCAAATCTTTTGTGATAATTGTCATTTATCATTCCCAGGATCACAACAGCACTGTTAATTACATTACCCGCTCCAGTGATATAATGACATTACCATAAATGGGTCAAATCTGGCGTGACATTGACAATCTTATTATCACATACATAATTAATAAGCTTATTGAGGATATCTTGCTTAACGAAAGTGCTTGAACGCAAAGCCCGATCCAGGCTTTACACATCATGAAATCCATTATTAATTTGATTTTTTTTTTTTTATGTTTAAACCGCATGTACAAAACGACTATATTGTTTGCCGACTCACAAATGTAATCCAGCAGCGTTAAATATTTAGCGAGGCGAAGCCAAAGTAAATCTGAGCCGACACCTTATAACATCCAACATCTTGTCACGCTGTATGAATACGATAATGTGAACGCCAACTGAAGTGCTTCAGCTTCTCCACTTAACTGTACGTTACATTATTTAGTCGTTTTCTGGGTCCCCCCCCCCCCTTTTTCTATTGATTCCTTCATATAGAGTCTTGATAAGTTTTTCAACTTCATGATTAATTGTAAAACATCCGATTGCTAACATTCATGAAACAAAAAAATATATTGTACAACTTTATTGGTGGTGTTGAACACTTACAACCACATTAAACAATAGATACTGACGGTGTTTCCTGACCATTTGCTGCATAAGTGACAGTTGACTCAGACTTAAAACACAAAAACGTTTGACCCAACTGTTAAAGCTACAGTGTGTAGGGTTTAGTGCCATCTAGTGGTGAGGCTGCAGACTGCCATCATTATGCCATCGTCGGTCACAATTTTACTTATTTGGCGATGGGGATTCACGCCCCCTTGCCTTCTCTTGTGCTTAGCAACACGTATGATCGTCCATTTCACAAAAAAAAAAATGTGGGTTCTCAAACTTGTTAGCCTGCACTACCACCCAGAAGACCGTGTATAGGAGAGCATCCTCTTCTTTATTTTCCCCCCTTCAGTCTTCTGGCCGCGCTGCAAAATGCGAAAGACTGTGTAAACATGGTCCTTTTGGGCTACTGTACCAATATGGCGGTGCAACATGACGGCCTCCATGAGGGGCCCCGCTCCCAAGGCCCCATTCTAAGCTCATGAAAACACTGATTCGTTGTTGCAGGTAAATTATACACGAATGAAGAGATGGTTATGAATGGTACAGTCCATTTCTGCCAATAAACGCCTCTAAATCCTGCACACTGTAGCTTTAATCTAACTGGTACAAAAACTGGAAAACTATCCCAGAAGGGTGACTCAGAACTTCAATTGAACCTTTCAAATAATTACCAAACACATCTTAACAGACACCACCAAGGTGCAAATGCATGATACGCAATGGTATCATAAATAAAACTGTTTAAATTTAAAATTTAAAAAAAGAAAGAAAATGAAACCACAAGTAGGAAATTAATGTGAACTTTTCAAACAGAAAGGCTGCGTATTACAACCCAACGCTTCTAACTAATCCCTGAAAGAGTGATTATTAACACCGTGACATTAATAACAATACACTGGTCATAAAAGAAAACTGCAAGTATGAAAAATGTGAATCACGATACCAGATTACCCCGTCGACATTTTTATTGTGTCGGAGCAGCACAGCCAGACAATGAGCTGCTCATCAGAGGCTCAGTCACAAATGATAGAAAAAGTTATTTTAGCATTTAAAGTGTTGTTACAGAATTGATTGGTGCTCTTTGTGATTTTTTTTTTTTTTTTTTAGGCCAGAAGGCCTAATGCAGCCAGAAAGCAGGAATATGAGCGGCACATAATCAGTGTGCTGCCCTCTGCAGGCTGCACTTTGTGCCACGTCAAAGTGATGGAGCAGCAGCATCAGGTACCAGAAGCAAAATGGCCCAAATAAAAGCCTCTCTCTGACCTCAATCAATGGCGCCGTTTGCAAATGTGAAGCATGGCTCACAACTTTGCCGCCTCCAATAGAAGAGGTTTTGCTGCCATCTGCTGGACAAAATCCCATCCTACCAAATTTAACCAAAGAACATTTGGAGACTGGCTCTGCACACATGGGCACACGTTAAGGGCCCTATTTTGACATATCTGCACCGCAGGGTCTAAAGCGGATTAGGCAAGTGCATATGCCGCATGTCCAACTCCCCTTTGCTATTTACACGGCGCATAATCCGAGTCGAAAGGAAGGTGTGTGCCGCATATTTAATCTATTAATTAAGTTTTGTTGTAGTTTGATGAGTAATGAGTACTAAGCACATCGTGAACCTGCCTACAGAAGGCGGATCTGAATACTGCACCGTATAAACGTGTTAGTCCACGGTGCCTCACGATAGCGGCTGAACACGCCTCATTTTAAGACCAACACGCCCACGGGCGCGCAACTGTGCGACATCCTACAAAAACCTATAACGCGATATTTTGTGCGTATTTCTACAAATTTCCATGCGCTTTTTGCATTTAACATTCAGAAATGCGCATTAGGGATCGGGGAAATAAAATTTAAAAAAATTCTACTACTAATAAGACGATTTCCCACATTTTTTGGTGGGAAAATCCACCATCGTTTGGTATTGCGTGGCTGTTGTCGTGGCCATGAGCGCGTATGCACGACCGTAGGGACGTTAGACACATTGTTTATGTACGAGAAAGCACACATGTTGACAGCATCCTGAGGAAAAAACAATATTGTCAACAACAGACACAAAGGCAACAGATCAGGTCAGTTCCATGCGTTTGGTGTGTGTGTGTTTATTCATCATCACCTTGTGCGATTGTGGCATTAATGTTGTCGCTCTAGGCTAAAAAAAATAAGCGGTCCTAACCGATGCTTTTTTTTTGTTGCTGCGACTGAACATGCGAGGAAGTGCGAGAGCGAGTGTGAGTAAGACATCGTGGGCTCAGAGTTCTCTTGGCACTCGTAAAGCGGCGGACGTGATGAAATCGACGCACACTGTAAAGATAAAAAGAATTTTAAAACAAAACTAAAACACAAAGAGTGAGAAAAGCAAGCGCAACAGCTCCAGAAAGCAGTAGTTAAGACACAAGAAACATCTGAAGCTTACAAAAGGCAATTAGATATTTAGACATCAAACCCTAATCAAGGCAGACACAATTACAGATGGTTTAAAAAAAAAAAAAAAAAAAGTTCCACATTTGACTTAAAGAGGTCATATTATGCACCTTTTTTTTTTCTTCCAGGGAGCTAATTTAGGCAACCTGACGTTTTAAAAAGACTTTCGGGGCCCGTTTCCACTGCCACTTTTTTTTTGGTAATCCAGAACAAAACTTATGGTTTTCCCACCGGCAGAGGTTCCAGTTCCACACATGGTACCTTGGTGACTCAACAGGATCCTTGTGGAACAGGTGCTGCAACCGCTGATCGATGCCTAGTTCCAACGCAAGAAGTAAGTCCGATACAGACCCCGAGGCCCACTGGTGCAGGTGCTTATCCCAGGGTAGCACAGCGTGAACCCAACGAGAGCCTACAACTCCTCCGAGACAGACTGCCGGTCCACTGCAGCTTACCAAGGCAAGTACCCACTTACAGCTGGGTGGACTGGGACAATACAGATAGTGTGTCTTGTCCAAGGACACGGGTAATGCGACCAGAACTCAAACCCAGGTCTACCCGCTCTGTCATTGTGAGCAGAGGTTCTGTTATTCGGCGCCGCCCCAAAGGAGAAACAAGAAATTCAATGATGATACCTCAGTCCAGTGATTCCAGTTTTCTAGAAGTTACCAGGTTTCTGGACATGTAGTCTACCGTATTTTATACCAGACATAGTTACGTTGACTCGGTGTCTTTGGCCAATGACGTGCCGCATTTTTAAAATAAAATAAAAAATGCTAACCACAGTTAGCGTCAGTATATGCATTTGCACTACCTGTAGATATTGTTCAACTTTTGCAAAGGATTACTGCCTTCCTTATGATAATCCCACGCGTGCCACAGGTCGTCCTTTACAGACAAGACGGGGGTGTGGCTTTCAATAAACGCTCGAGGAAACGCAAGCGCCCGTCCCAATAGGGGCGCAGTTCTCGTTTCGCGTTTGTCTTGCAGTGGAAAAGGGCCCCCAAGAAACGTCACATTTCTGTAAGCGTTTCTTCAGTGGAAAAGAGCCGACGCCGCTTTCCAACGTCTTCCCAAAACAGAACACAAGTCCAGACATAGGCCTCTGCGACAAATGGAACGAGTCTAAAATGAGCCGTTTCAGGCTGAACGTTTACTGATGGCAGCAGAATTCCTGCAGGTGCAATCACAGAACTGTGGCACTTTGGGAATGTTTAATATGAAACTCCCAACTACACATACTTGCAAATTTCAGATAAAAAAACAACAAAAAAAAAACAAACAGATTTTTCACAATATGACCCCTTTAAATGCATTCTGTTGTCATATCTTGGTGTCCGATTAAGTGACAATATACACAAAAAAAAAACAAAACGCATGAACAGAACTTTCCCCAAAACCTCAACAAAGCATGATTGCAAAAATAACACAGAAGTGTGTTCCGTGCTGCTGAGTGCTTCTTTTTTTGTTACAGGGACAAATGGAGACAATTTTAGCCACAGACATAATTTATAGCTGTATAAATTATTGTCTTTGAATCTCACCGTTTCACTCTCACCCTCTTTTTTGTGTCCATTAACAGTTCTCCAGTTGTGTATGAAAGACCTTTTTCTATTTTTTTTTTCCTTGCCCATGCGTGTCCCTCAAAACCAAACCAGGCCAGCACCGAGCCCGACTTTGGCCGTCGTTATATTATCCATACGTTCCCTCAGTGCGCATGCTTTTAATCTCTTTATCGTGAAGAAGTCTTACTAACTCGGCCACGTTTTCACGAAGCTCCTCTCGTCAAGAGATTCCTCCGATCCTCGAACAGTGCTGTGCACGTTTCAAAATATGTCCGGTCGAACGAGGGAGAAACCTGTCTTTGAGGTTCTCCTCAAACTATTCGGTTTTTTGCGAGCATGTCGGCGTGCTCTGGCAATTACAAGCGTCAGAACACCGCCGGGTGTTTTATATGTGCTAACTGCTACTCCTTGGGCTGGCATTCCATGAGGGGGAGGAGGTTGTGGGTTGAGAAACAGTTCTTACTCTTTCACACCTTATCCACGTGGATCCAAAATGTCTACGCTCGTTTCGACTGCCCCCACCCTTCCTTTTGCCTCTCTACGCCAACTTTGACTTTTCTCTACCGAGGCGGTTCTCGACAGGAGGTAGCTGCACGGCACATCCTGGCCCGACTCCCTGCATGAGCGGAACTAACCGTGGAAGACGAGGACCCCTGCAGGCCCGGGAATTATAGATTAGACAGATTTTATGATTTATTTTCAGCTCATGAGTTGTCGACAGAAAAAAAAAAAAAATACAAAATAAATCAAACAGATTTATTATCCTTGAATGTTTTCTCAAGATTTACTATTTTAGGTTTGCTTGCATGTTATGCCAAAGCACACCCGTTACTAGTTTTCATGTGTAATCCACCAGTAATTGTGATTGGAAGGCTTTGACTGTTGGTAATGAGCCTCATCTGAACCAAAATCTTTGCCTGTATCCAGAGCCACTGAGTAAGAGAGTTGTGAAATAGACCGTTTGTGATGTGCGACGTTTAAAAAGATTGTAGATTATCGGCACATGATCTGCCCCGCGAAGCACTTTCTGGAACTATCTGAAGCCCACGCGTTCCACGCAGAGGTGGAAAACTCCAGCTTCAGAAAGTAAAAGGACGGCCACATTATTTGATCCATCCTCCCACTAAACCAGCTGATTCTAATTAGTTCAACTCTTCAGGCGGGTAGATGAGCCAATCGGTGAAATCACCTGTTTTAGGCGCGCAGGTAGAAGCAAAACATGGTAGGACTTTTACTTTCTGAAGCCGGGGTTTTCCCACCTCTGGTTCCACGTGACCATCAAGCATTTTGAATGCCTCGTCAGGTTCGTCGTGTAATTTCGTTGGAATTTTGTGGAGATTTGTAAAACTATACATTTTTTTGGAAAGTGTATGCAATAGGCCAATCTGAAAATGGATGATTCCATTTTCTTGGAACCCACCATGGCAGCCATCTTGGATTTGTAAAAATGGCGGCTTAAAAATGGGAGTTTGGTGTGGCTAATTACACATTTTCAGGGTCAATGACTCCAATGGTGCCAATTACAAAAAAAATGTACATATGTGGGCAAAGTCACATTTATGGGTGGCCATCTTGGATTTTTGAGCGTGGATGACCAAATGCATTTTTTTGTAATTAGCACCATTGGATTCATTGGCCCTGAATATGTGTACTGAACCACTGGAATCAAGATCCCAAGTCATTTGGAAGCCGAGTCACATTTTAAGACGGCATTTTTACAAATCCAAGATGGCGGCCATGGTGGCTTCTGGAAAAATGGAGTAATCCATTTTCTGATTGGCTTTTGTATGCACTTTTCAAAAATGCATAGTTTTGCAAATGTCCACAAAATTCCAATGAAAGCTAGAATCTGAACATAGTGAACCTGACTAGTCTGACTGAACGCCTCCGTTTGTCACCAATAATTCCCTCATATCTTTATTACATCACAAAGTTAAATTCATATTGTGTCACAACGACCTATAGGCAAAGGTTTAACAGTTTAAGTCTTTCATTTTTATCTTTGCTCACTTTATTTCCCTTTTATTTTTATACTAGGTTTTTAAGCTGACTTTATGACATCAAAAAGACATGTTCCTTTAATCGCTGGCTCTTTTTTCAGTGTTTGAAGAGCTGAGAGCTGCTTTTGTGACATAAAACTTTCTATACATGATTGTACAACCACCTGTCGACAAAACTTAAACTGTTTAATTTCCTCTGTTACGTTGTTTACTTTCGTTTCCTATCTTTTTAGAACTGACTTTCACATCACAACGGTGGATACATACTCCTTCAATCACTTTTTTTCCCCTTTCGTTTTTCCAGTATTTGAAAAACTGAGCACTGACTGTGACCTAAAGCTCAGCGGAGAGTATGTCACAAGCACCTACAGAGTGGTTTCTTATTTTTAACCCCTCACTATTCCTTTATTTCTTTTTGAGTTTTAAAGAATGGACTTTATGACAACACAAAGATGCTGACATATCCCTTTTAGCTCTTTTGCCCCTTACCTTTATTTTAAATTTCCTGTGAAATGACTTGACATCAAAAGATACACATCTTATCTCTCTCTTTAACCTGCATCTCTTCCTTTTATCTACGTTCCTTTTATCTTCTTTCAGTATTTCAAGAAGTGGCCTTATGACATCACATAAACTATGGGCATGGAAACAAGCAGCTGCACAATTGGTCATCAACACCAAATCAACGTACAAAAACAAAAAAAATTTCCTGACGTTTGAAAATGTTTTTGTAGTTTTCAATGTTCGTTCTAATACAGATCAATACTGATGTTTTCTGGTAATTGTGATTTAATTTTTTCATGTTATATTTTCATATATTGCACAAACCTGTCTATGAGTAAAAACATTGAGTTGGCCTCAAATTAGGCATAACTTTTGGATCTCTAACCCT
>OMMV01067546.1:0-16003 GCA_900302635.1 Chatrabus melanurus
GCTGCTTCTTCCTGCTGGCCATTAATGTTACTGCACCATTTCCACTGTCCACACACAGAAAGGACTCCAGCGTTTTTCCTTTCAATCCACTCTGGAGAGCGTCCGCTCCACTGTGCTATATGCTATCATGGATGCACATATATTTGAATATTATGTTTCTGTAAAAGTGGAAAATTCTGCGGAAGAAACGCTGCTTCATAAGTAACGTAGTGTACCAGGAGGTGCTGACAACATAATTGTGAGAATACATTTACTCAGAATACCCAATGACATATAGTCACTGACCACAATATTCCGCCTGTAGGTGGGCATAGGCTAAGAATAAATTGGAAATTTTGCTGGATGGTGTGCGGGTGGAGATCAGGGGGAGGGGTGGGGCGACTGGTTAGATCTCACCTAGTACGCCAAAATGACCAGAAACACCACTGCTGTTGCTAATAGGGATGGAGGGATGAGACAATACCACTTTTTCATGTCCGATATGACACAATACTGGAACCTTCATTATCTGCCGATATGACACCAATCCAATACTGCTTTCCCTGCCTTAAAACAACTAATCTGTTAATAAATACATTTGTCTGTATGTAGTTTTCTAACCTACCATCTAAAAAACTGTCAAAACAAACTGTAAAACAAATATTCTGCTCCCCTAAAAGAAAACATACATAGCTCACAATAGAAAACTCAGATCGGATCGGATTTTGTTTTTGTTTTTTATTTCAGATATCCGATCCAGTCACTTTGGCCATTCTTGGACCGATCCGCGCACCCCTAGTTACTAACAACAAAACGGTACCTGTGATGCAAGGCTGAATTTGAAAATGACTTTAGAAATTTGCTGGTTGCAAGCAAGACGCCAAATAACAAGAATATAAAACAGACTGAAATTTTCTGTCATCACTGATCTTCTCAGTAATTGTTGACACGCAGCTCACTGCAACATTATAGCTGTCATAAATGTAAGATGGCTCCACGTAGTTACTAAACAAAGGAGCATTGATCACTTAATATTACGTGAGAGCTACAACTTTTAATCCTCATGCATCTATTTTAGTGAAGTAGTGCTGCTAATGTTTTTATTATTATGTGATAAATTGTGTAGCTAAAAATGCTGTACATATAATGTCAGCTCTCACAGTTTTCTCTTACTTGTGGTTCATGAGTATACGGTGCTGGCACAGGCCTGGTGGTCTCGTTAGGTCCCCTCACATCTCTAACCTCAGATAAGTGTGGACAAAGACAAAGAGTCATGTGGTCAAGTTGGTTTAGATGAAGACGGTGTGGGGACAGAGTGTGGTCAGTTATTTTGAACCGTCAGTTCAAAACCACTTTCAACAAGCTCATAAATTTAAATTTTAAATGCAGGCCATTACCACGGCCATGCTGCTCTGAGCGCACCTGAACCTGTCAGATCTCAGAAGTGAAGCGGTGTGGAGTATTTTCTGATTAGTATTTGGCAGGAAGACCTCTTGAGAACACCAGGAGCTGTGACCATGTTCCTCCAAGTAGAACTGGACTTGCATCAGGAAATTCATCCAGTGTAAAACTTGTGCCAAATCCCAATGTGGATCTGTACCCAATCTCCCTTGGTGACCCTTATCTAGCCTGTTTAATATGATTTATTTTCTTACCTACATTAGCTTAATGTTAGGTAAGGACCCCCCCACCTGACTGCTAACAACGTTTTAACATGATTATCCTGTAAGATACAGCATTGCTCATGACTTTGAATGTACGACTTTTAGTCCAAATGACACCGGGTGTCCCTCAGCTCTTCAGTCTTGTTGTAATTGTTTGTGGAGTGCTGAGACGCTCATTAGCACCTCCTGACTACGCCCCTGTAAATACCACTCAATGTAATAATATCATATAAAACTATTGCTGATGTGGCTTTTTCTCTTTCCTGCACTGTATTTTTCACCATTAGTGTTGAGGACATTTGTGGCAGCAGCATGGGATTATATTTCTCAACTGAGCGCTACAAAGCAGAACCCGATCCGCTGCTATTACGTAACAGAGCCGGTGACATAACTTTCTCCAGCCTGGGACGGTCAGGGCGCGCGGAGCGCACAGAGGAGGAGGGGGAACCGGGCGCACGGCCGGTCCAGCTGCACTCTGTCCTGTCCTCCTCGGGAGGGAGTCACTTATTCCAAAACATCCATAGCACAAGAGGAGCTGTGCTGCTGAATCAAGGAGAACTGACCGAGGGAGCAAGAAGATGATTGGCGAGTTTTGGGGCCCGCTGTGAGGGAAGGAAGGAGGAGAGATGGCTGTGCATGTTTTCAAATGCCTGCGCCGACCAGGGCGCTAGAACAACAGGTAGTATGAGCCCGGCTTTTGTCAAATTACCTCTGAGTCACATGTCGGCAGGTGGCGATTAAAACCGATTGACTGAGCAGCCTGTGGTTTGTGCGTGTGTTTACGTGTGGGGGCCACACTTTGTTTTGACAGGAGATTGATGGAATATGAGGAGAATGACGTGGCTGCTGCTGACACCCCCATCAAAAGAGGTAAGAGGATCCATCACTCTTTTAGCATGCACACGCAGGGCCACTGCTCTCTGCAAGCATGGGTGGACTTGTTGAATACATGCATATTGCGCACATATCTCTATGTGAAGTCATTATTTTAGTTAGTTCTTAGCTCGCTCTGTGGGATAGGAGTTGGACTACCAATGCGCAGACCTGGGTTCGACTCCTAGTGTGTGCTTCATGTTACCTGTCTGTGTCCATGGACAACACACTTCATCTGCATTGTCCCAGTCCACCCAGCTGTAAATGGGTACCAGCCTTGACTCAGGAAGTAACCTGTGATGGACTGGCGTCCCGTGCTCTCATCCACTTCATGCTAAGGTATCTGGGGTTCAGTTCCAATGGGGACTCAGGGCCTGTATCGGACTTATTTGCATTTCTGTAGCACGTTTCAATCTGAAGCAGATGCTCAAAGTGCTTTATAATGATGCCTCACATTCACCCATTCACATGTAACGATGGCCAGCAGATGGTGCAGTGAACAAACCACAGACAGAACAGTTGGGTTTTAGTCTCGCAGTTAGAACGCCTGCCTCCAATGCCTGTGACTGAGAGTTCAAGCCCGGACACACTGCCACACTGATGTCAGTGTGGTGCCATGCAAGGCACTCAAGTGCACAATGGGAGCAACTTGGGTATTAAGTTGCCCAAAGGACGTTTGTGATTTTCCTTTCTGATGGGGAATCGAACCAAGGAGTCACAAGCCCACCTGTTTTGTTTCACTTGACTTACTTGCTTACTTTCTCCATAACAATAATATTGAAGGGATTTGCACATAGATGAAATCACCAATTACACCTTTTGTGAACAATGCAGTCAGCCTGATTCTAATTTCCCAACATGCCCTTCCTTTCCTTCTAGCTCTTTTTTAAAAATCTCATTCTGTTCACTTTTTTGTTCGAGCTGGGTGAAAGCTTTCAATAAAGTTAGGGCAAGGGTTATGATTAAGTTTAGTCAGTCCTTAGCGTGACTGCACTGATTTGTAAGCTGGTCTTCTGTGTTATTACAGTGACAATCTCATGTTGACCAATTCAATCCAAAATAACCGCATCCCTAGTCGGCATAGTGAAATTAATATAAATTTGGTTGGTAGTAGGTATTTTCTCAGCGTTCAGGGATGAAAGTGCTTGATGTTAACAGAGTCTGTGGGCAGCTGCCAGCACCCACTTGCAGTTTGGTCCAGGGCTTTATGTGTGCTGTCAATGTTGTCACTGGACAAGTTTATACATACATTCAAGCTTTGTGTTATTTAGATTGAACAATCAACACAATGAAACGGTCATAACTCAACCCAGTGCAGGCTCCTGGTTTTTTTTTTTTCACAAGTGGAATCCAGTGTGAAGGACTCTGACAAAATATTGTGCTATCTGATGACTTTACAGTAAGATCTGACTCAATCACCACCTCCTTGACTCACTCTCTCTCTCTCTCTCTCTTCCCCCCTCTCTCTCTCTCTGGATCGGCACAGTGTCCAGTCTTATCTTCTTTCTTTCCTTTAATGCGCCTCATCCCATTTATCTGGGAATGGTTAAGGTGCTGTGAGTGGGTAAGAATGGCAGTAAAATGGAGTAATCCTGTGGATTAGCTCTTACTTTGCTTCTGTTTTTGGTCACTGCCTTTCTATTCAAAGCTCCCCGGGCTAAAATCAAACAACTGGCAATCATTCAGATACAGTAAGAGAGGTTATTTCTCTGGCACACAAACCCACTGCACACTGTGTGCAGCACGCAGCAATAGTGTTTACAGCCACTATTTTATCACAGCCCTCCAGCCAACATAATTACTCAATTACTCAAGTTATTGGGCATGAAACGCAGTGACTAAAAAGACAGTGGGGATATTTTTCTACCTCTGTAAAAAAGTATTTAACACGTTAATCAAAGGTAGCCACAGCATAATGAAGTAGAACAAAGTTATAAAATATCCCTAACTGAGATGCCAATATAATGTAACAGAACTGTATAAAACAATAGTTATAACTGAACACAGCATCAGAAAGTACCAGAATATAAAATAATAACAGCACATGTGCCGAATATTGGGCAACGCGAGAGTAAATACCAGACATAACAGACACAAATCTCACAGACATGCACATATGTCTGTTATAGTGGCATGAAAAAGTTTGGACACCATGAGCTTGTACACATTTTACTTTTTTTATAAGCATTTTCGATATTAACATTTCTGAAATTATACCCTTTAAACTCAGAGTGAAAACAAAAATTGTATTATGCACAGTGTCTCCAATCGCACCCACAGAAGCCAATAACTCCTTCAGAGTTGTGAGGGTGTCTTGGTAGCCTCCCTCACTTCTTGCCTTCTTGCGCGGTCACTCAGTTTTTGAGAACTGCTTCCTCTAGAAAGATTTACTATACAGTAACATACTGTTTCTATTCCCTGTGCTGGTAATGGTATAGGGCTCGGACAGCAAAAATGTAGATGAGTGAGTGAGTTTGCCCATCTCTTTTGAAAGCAATAATTCAAAAATAATAAATGCTATCATCTTGCAAGTCACCAAGTTAAAAGAACATATAATGAGGCAACATATTCTCATGGCGCATTTTGTATATGATATGACACGAAAAGTTAAGTGCTACATTTTGTGCATATTCCTATTAATTCCCGTGCGCAAGCGCAACGCACGTTGTTCAGAAACGCGCGTTTGCGTTTTGGTTAAGGTTAGGGTTAGGTTTAGGGTTCAAATAACATAATAATAAGGAAAAGGCCATTTACCACTTTTTATTTTAGCTTGGATAATCTGCCATCTTGGTGTCGGTTACGTCATCACTGCCTCCCAGCGGAAAATACATGTGATACAAAAAATATGTACGTATTTTTGTGCACCATTTTTTGTATGTTTTACTACGAAGTTTTCATGAGAATGCAGCTGAATGAGGACAAACCCTTTTGCATCTGGTAAATTTTGATGCACTAGATCAATTGAAAAAGCAACTTTGTTTTGCCAGTGTCATATCCTATAGATGTGTCTGCCACCTGCTGGATGATTAGTGGATGCTGGATTGATTATGGAAAATTATAAATAGCTGTGGTCAAAATGGCTTACGTTGTCTGCTACCTGCTACTGGGCACATTGTGTGCTTGTGGGTGCGCACCGCCTAACGGCGCCCACATTCACATCAACGGCAGCTAACAAACTGAGCTAGCAAATATAATACAGAGAAACATGATGCCCACTTTGTAGGCAAGTACAAGATGAAATATACAACAATACAGGAAAGTAAAACTAGAATGAAAGAATGGATAGTATGTGTGGCTGGGGATGATACCAACGTTTTGTTGTTACAGAAAATCAGTGATGGCAAACCCGAAACAATGTTCCCAAAACATTTCAAAACTTTGGCAACACCCGTGTTTTGGAACATTGCTCCAGAGTCCATATCAAACGGGAGACATCACATCCTGTGTTAAATGGGGTCTCTTTATGTCACCCACTGTTTTGAAACAAATATTTTGAAATGTTCCACTTGATTTGTCCCCTTTGGTGTTGAAATATAATAAAACGCTAGTGAAAAAACAGTCAACGCAGTCAGTGCATACTTTGGTTATTTCTTAATGATTGATGTAAATGAAGTCCAAGACATGCTCAGTGACTTGGAAATGTTTATGTATCCATCCCTTGACTTTTGTAAAGACAACTGACTGATTTAGTTGTATTATACTAAATGGTATCCATACTAATGCATTCCATTATTTATTTTATTATATTAAAAAATAAAAATTAATGTATTAATATGTAAAAGCCCAGGGTTGCCCAAAATTGTTCATGCCACTGAACAAAAATATTATTCAGCTCACGGGTTTACAGTAAATAATCTTATATCCAGGAATGAGGTGGGATTAAAAGAAAGTGTTTTTTTAAAAATAAGGTACCTAAGGGTGCCGGCCTTGGCTGGGGATGTAAATGTGAGGCATCATTGTAAAGCGCTTTGAGCATCTGCTAGATGGAAAAGTGCTATAGAAATGCAGTTCATTTAAATTATGTAAATAACTTTATCACTTTGGACCAAGGAGACAAATACAGCAGTTAAAGGTCTGCAGCTTATATATTCTTTTTATAAAAATTTTTTCTATCTGTTCATTGCAATTTGACAAGCTCAAGAAAAAGAAAATTACTCTGTGAGACATATTCTGACTGGGGAGATCAACGTTCACTTCTTTGGAACAAACCAGGTTCTGAAACTGCTGTAATTATGCTCTAGTCTGGTTAAAGAGGGGTTTCAGTGTGGTTGTATAGTTTTTCACACTGCTGAGTTGATGCTTCATAAGGTGACAAATGTCTTGGTTTTAGTGGCTGATGTGGGAAGTCAACTTTTTCTTGAGAACTAGGTTGGCATCTCTAGGACTCCTCCACACTGTTTTCCCCCCTGCCTGTAAAGAACAATGTTATGCAGTGCAGGTTATCACTGATTTCAGATTGCCTGTGGTGTACCTCAGAGATCTATTCTGGGTCCAGTCTTCTTTTACATATGCAGTTTCATTCATTCATTCATTCATTTTCTAAATCCGCTTATTCCAGTTAAGGGTCATGTGGGGCTGGAACCTATCCCAGCGGTCACTCTGAGTTTAAAGGGCATAATTTCAGAAATGTTAAAATAGAAAAGTCTTACAAAAAAGTAAAATGTGTACAAGCCGATGGTGCCTAAACTTTTTATTTTGCCACTTTAACAGTCAAAAACACATGCCAATGATATACATTTTCATATGTGTTTGTGTCTGTGACCTTCTTGCTGTGACGCAACAGTGCTAAACACTAAACCACTGTGCTGTACTGTACTGTTGCTACATTTTGTTAAGTGATAATACTAATGCATCTGTCCTCTTTAGATAGTCTACATTGATACAGTTTAATAGAAATAGGTTTGAAGGTATTATAATTGGGCCCACATTAAACTTAAAGCCTATAACTCATGACTGTATTCATTACAGTATTGATGAATCTCTTGATTTTTTTTCAATTAACCAATTTAATGAAATGTCCCATAACAGCTGTTACAATTTCCTACAGTTTGGATCTCGATAATCGAATTACTTGTTTTGTTTGACCAACATTCCAAAAACCAAAATGTTTCAATGAATCAAACGTTTGGGATTTATGCTGAATAAATGTCCTAAAATATTAAATTGATTATCAAAATTTTTGACAGTTCATCTGCTAATTTATTAATTGAGAAATTTCAGCTCATTTTTTCAACGTTTGTTGTTTAGTCTAAACTTGCACATGCATAGTCTCAAAACGCTTCTGATTTTTTAAAATTACCTTTAAAGTGTGGATTCCCTTCATTTAGTTCTGTGTCTCCTTCTTTACTCTTAAAAAAATTGATTGCCACAGATTAGTGCAGATTTAAAACTAAATCCAAACACCAGAGAGCATTTGCAGGCTGCTCGTCTGCTCCTTGTTGAAATGCACACTAAAAATGTGTGGGTTTTTTGTTGTTGTTATTGTATATTGTTTACAGATTGTGTATTCTTTTTGTGAAATTGTCTGGCATTGATTTTGTTACTCATTTATTTCACGTTGCCAATTTGTGATTTTGTTTTCCGATGATATGATTGGCATTAATAGATATGTTTGTTGTGTAGCGTGAGTTCTGTGGAGTACTCGACCTGCTGTCTGGCTTCAGTGGTCGTCGGTGCTGTTACGTAACGCAGCAACTGTCACTTCAGCAGTCAGCTTAGATGTAAGAGACGTTAGTGAGTCTTTGACTGATGCATGCTGTTTGTGGCTCTGTAATCACCTGTGTCTGTGTGTGTGTGTGTGTGTGTGCATGCGGTGGCCTGACTGACAGCTGTGTTTAACTGCATAACATAGTTTCCACTACTTTTTCTTTAGAAAAATATGTAAAAAGTCATACTTTCTACACTGCATACATAGTAGATTTAGGTTTGTTTAATATAATTATTAAACCTGTTTCATAACTGACTTTTTAAAAAATTGACGTGAATTTGTAAGTATTGCTTTTCTTTTTTTAAAAGAGCAACTTGCAGGTTATGTCTTTCAGAAATGGTATTTCTGGGCCAGGAACATGATGAGGTGTTTTAAAAGCAAAATAATAATAATAATAATAATAATAATAATTAGGGGTGTGGTCACTTTGAGTGACAGCTGTGTGCCGGAGTCAGGACCCCGCTAGCAATGGCTGCTAGCTGCTGTAGACTCGACCCGGTCAAGTCAACCGTTTGTCTTTTCTCAGCATTTTATTACAAATATCTGAGATAATATGGCTTGCTGTGCAGTTAACTGTACCAATGGAACATCAAAGAAGTCAATGTTCCAGTATTTCAGTTGAATGAAGTTTTAGTATTCTTTAATTTATATGTTAGCACTGTTAGCACCAGGTTAGCTTTAATTAGCAGGTAGCTTGGTGACATTAGATCCACCAATGGTCCAACGGTTACTAAGGCGACGTCTAAATAACAGCTTTAACTTTTAAAGTGTATCCACATTAATATTTCAAGTACAAATGCCTGACAAATGGTTAGAAATACTAATAATGCTAATTTAGCATGTATTTGAACTGGTTTTTCATTTCTACAGCTGACTTCACATCACTGCGTCAAACCATGAATTTGATGCTAATGTAGTTATTTAAGATATTAATGACGCTCCATATCCTTGAGGAGCATGAAATAATTTGAAATCTATGAACTAATTTAAGTCAATAAATATGTAATTTCATTTTAAAGTATTGTTAAAGATAATGTATTGCAAATATTTTACTTTTCATTTAGCAATTTCCTAAAAACATTTGGTCTATCGATGATGACTTTTTAAAAATATTTTCCATCTGTGCATGTGCTGCTCTGCTTTCATTCCATGCTTTCTGCTGATAAAGCAAAATGATTTGGTGTGGGGAGGAAAACAGTGGTAACCACAGAGGGCCTGATCTGGCTACAAAGACGGACTCGCTGTGCGTCTTCCATTGATACTTATCTCCCCTGCACACTTCGCAAATATGCACGCATCTGTAAGTCTTGAAAAAACCCTCGTAGCACAGAGCAAACCCTCCATGCATTCACACACACATATACTGCAATTCAGACTTTCCCACAACTGCGGTCAAACAGACAGACAGAAAGAGGACCTGTTGCTTCACAGACACCCACCTTCCTCTGCGTCTTATCTCCTGTGTGTATACGTGTGCAGAAGAGTCACACAAATGCAAGTGTGAATCCTTGATTTTTGACCTCTTTGCTATCAACGCGGTTTCTTATCTATCCACTAGCGTTTGTATAATAGAGATTAGAGGAGGACCCAGTAGAGTGCATTTTTCTGTCCCAAACCACAGCAATTTGCAGTCACGTCCAAAAGTATTTGGACAAGCACACAATTTTTATTTTTTTTGCAGTTTTCCTGTGTACATCACCACAATTGAGTTGAAATGAAGATGTGCTTGTAATGTAGATTTTCATCTTTAATTCATGGTGAAGTGGAACAGAAAAGGATTTTCATAAAAGAAAAATCAAATCCAGGTTTGAGTCTCTCATGTGCTTTCTGGCAAACTGTACATGAAATTTTATGTATTCTTTTAAAGGAAATCTTTCTCTGTTCTACTCCACCATGAAGCTGTATAACTAGCCTCAGACAAAAGTTGCATTATGCACGATTTATCCAATCACAGCCACAGAAGCACATCAACTGTGATGAGTGACATTACAGTGAGGGAGACTTTTTACTTGCAGCTTCACTCAGTGATTGGCAACTGCTCTAACAGTGATACTTCTCATGTTGAGTGAATTCAATGCAGCCACGGGCACTGAAAGCGCTGGTTATGAGGACTGTATTGGTTCCCATGGATCTGGTGGCCATGATGAAAATGGCTTAATGTTAATTGACTTTGAAAAAAATTGGGGGCAGTGAGTTGTTGAATCCTGGTTCCAGCATGGTTCCAGTGTCACACAGCTGGACATGTACTTCAATACGGGTTCTGTAGTCGATCATGTTCTTGTGGGAAGACACTGGTGACTTCTGCAGAACTGCAAAGTCTAAAGAAGGGCCCAGTTTGAATTCTGTCCACATGCTTGTTCTAGCTTCTCTGTTGATTCAGTTGAAGTCCTCACATCTGCTTGGTGTCCCAGATTTCATCTGGATATAGATCTTGCATGAAATCCGGGTGGAGGACGTGCAAACATGGATACGACAAATGCCCTGAATAGAATGTGGGAGTTTGTCTGCAGCAGGACCCTGAATGCTTCCAGACATTGCATTGGCATCACCCCATGAATTCACAGGAGGAGGTGTTGTATCTCAGAAGGCACTCTTGCAGCCTTGGACTTTGAAAAAAATCTGGGGCTACAAGTTGCTGGATCCTGGTTTCAACATACAGAATGTTGGACATAGAATACTAATACCAGCAGTGTTGCCAAGGAGATTGATCATGTTCTCATAGGAAAACACTGGCGATATCTGCAGAACTGACAGGTTTATAGAAGCGCCCAGTTTGTGAACTCTGACCATAGACTTGTTGGAGCTTCCGTAAGGATTCGGTTGAAGTCTGGCAGACTGCTGTGTGCTCACTGTCTAAGATTAAATCCTGCTAAACTTCAAGATCAGTCTGTTTCATGAGAGTTTGCACACAATTTGGCAGGAGGATTTGCAGACATGGACACAAATGGTGACCCAAACGGAATGGGGGAGTTTTCCCACGACTGGACCCTGAGAGTTGCTGGAGATAGCATTGGCGTTGTCAATGTCCACAGGAGGAGGTGTTTCGTCTCAGAGGGTACTTTAAATATCATCCAGAGGAGTTGTACTGCACTGCTTAATGGAAAATCCAGGCTGTAGTGGGAGCTGAGAAAACGGGCTGTGATGGCCCAGAGAGTAGCCAAAGAGGTATTTGTTAGAGGAATCTGTGATCAGGTGACTCACCATCTGTGGTCGAGTGTCTCTTGGCCTACTTTTAGAGGAAAAAAGCACTTCATTTCTCCAAACGTATGCCTTGTACCATCGTAGTCAAGGCAGCAATGGTTCAGTCCTGACAGATGCCTCTGCTGTACTGTCCCATTGGGCCAACTACTTTAAGCAGCTGTATACGGCTGATCCTCTTGTCAGAATGTTTGACATTTGCAGTGCCACTGTCCTTGTGGTTGATTCTCAAGTCAGCTGCGAAACACCAAATGTTGGTGAAATCACAAAGGCAGTGAAACAGCTGAGGGCAGGGAAAGCTCCAGAGATCTGCAGTATTGGAGCTGAACTCCTACAGGCTGGTGGAGATGCTGTTCTGGCATTGCAAACAATCTTCATTTCAATCAGGGAGATAGGTATCACCTCTATGGACTGGTACAAAAGATTTGTAGTCCCACTCTGGAAAGGAAAGTGTGATCCCCTGGATTGCAACAACTAGAGGGGTATTACACTGCTCTTTGTGCCGGAAAAGGTGTGTGCAAAGATATTTCTTAACAGGATTCAGTCCCAAAGACTTGTCACTCAGCAACTGGGGCAATCTAGCATCACACCCAAGAAGTCCACCATCAACTGCATCCTAGCTCTGCGAGTACTCATTAAATACAAGCATGAATATGTTAATTTTCACAAACTGTTTGATTCAGTAGACCGGGCTGCTCTCTAGGACATCATGAAAATTCACAGGATTCTCAACAAGTTGCTGGATATCATAGCCAGCCTATACAGCCTGTACTTTTTGTTGTAGGGAGCAGGGGCTGAATCTCTGACTTGTTCCCAATGAATACTGGTATTCATCAGGAATGTGTTTTGATTTTGAATTGTTCAATGCTTGCTTGGACTGGGTGTTGGGTAGGGTTGTGGAAACCAGCATCTTCGGTGTCTTTGTTGGTGAGGAGATGTTTACTGACCTTGATTTCACAGACGATGCTCTGAGCTTTGCAGATTCAATCAGTGTCCTCATTATAGGACTTGAGAAGCTGAGTGAGGAATCGGAGTGTCTGGGTTTGCAATTGCACTGGATCAAGATTAAGATATAGGCTTTTGATAACTTCCTGGACTCGGCCATCAGCAGTGTGTGTATGCGGTGAAAGTGTCAAACTTGTAGACAGATTGAATTGTCTCGGCCACGGTAGAAAGATAGTTACTTTCCAGCGGTGAAGATGGGCTGATTGTCTGACAGGGTGGTTGCCATCCAGAACCCAAGATGGCTCCGAACTGTCAATGGATGTGGCAACACACTGCACCAGTGCATGCTCCTAGACCTGACCTGTTGAACCTTGCCAGTGGTGTGCACTTTCTGAAATCCCTGTTGTTGAAAAATTACTTTTAATACTCTAATCTGCGCCTCTGTATGCAGTGCATTTCAGAATTTTTTTAACATCTATTCCAGACTATGCTTAATCTTCTTTGCTCGGGGTCAATACATCAGATCTCGTATGAATCCACATGTTGGTTTCACAAATGTTTTACTCTGGATGCCCTTCGTCACGCAACCCTAGATGTACAAGCAAATTGGGTGGTCTCACACCAGGAGCCTTCTTATTGGGAAATAACCAAATGTGTACCAAATGCTTACTTTTGCAAAAAATTGCTCATTAGTTAAATGGCCTTTCTTGCAGGGGTGGTGGCCTAGCGGTTAGTGCGACCGCTTTCAGTGCGGAAGGTTCCCGGTTCGAACCCTGCCCATTCTCCATGTAATGTGGAGTTGCGTCAGGAAGGGCATCCGGCATAAAACTTGGGCCAAATCTACATGCAGATCCATGTGGGATCTGCTGTGGCGATCCAGAGTTTCAATTGGGAGAAGCCGAAAGTAGATTATAATTAAAGGGCCTTTCTTACCATGTTAAGAAAGTCACTTGACCACTTTATCCATATCTGCCCCAAATTTTAATTGAATTTACTCCTCGATAAGACAACCTTTTCAGTGAATTAAACGAAAATTTGTGGTATTTTTGCCACCACTGAGCAGTTTCTGATTTTGTTGCTGTTTGACTACCAGTTAGTGAGTTAGTTAGTTAGTAAGTTAGTTAGTTAGGTTGTCAGAACAATATATCAGAAGGACATGAAATTTGACCTTGGGTCAAGGAAGAGTTGATGATATTTTGGTGCAGATCCATATCAAGGCATGGATCTTGACTTTGATCAATGATCTTGGAGTTTTGATCTTGATTCCTTTGATCCTGATCCTGCCTTTGATCTTTTATTGTGATCCTGATTATGATCATTCTTATTACAGATTAAAAGAATCAGGATTAGTGACATTGATAATCTTGATTCCAGATTGCAAATCCTGATTGCTGACAAACAAACAGACAGACAAACAGCAATGAAAACACAGTGTCCTTGGCAAGGCTCAACGATCAAAAATGAGTCATCAGGATCGAGATTTAGCAATCATGTTGTTATTGGTGATATTTAATGTTTTCTGTTCTATCTCAGACCCAACCTTCTCACCAACTATAATGAAAATTGATTAATTTTTGAGTTGTCAAACTTAAATAAGTAAACAGAGACAAGAGTAAACATAACATCTTTGGCAAAGGTAAAAATACCGGACAAAATTTTCCAGCGCACAGAATTGTCAAACTGCCATGTGTAAGGTCGAATATGTATTAACCTATCTTTAATTATTTTCTGTAAATCTGTGCCTAGGTTGTTTGGTTCTGTTCAATTTCATGATGATTATTTCATTTGTTTATCTGTTGGATAATTACAAGTAATCGTTATGTGTCATGGCAAGGTGTCATACTATTGTTTTATCCTTAATGTGTCACTGATATAAAATTGTTTAAAGGATTCCTGAATCTCTGCCAACATAAATTATGACTTAACCACTGAATTAGATGCAAGCTTTTACTAAAGCAAAACCCTGAGTATACTTTGCATTGTGTCACTTTTTAAAGCTGTTCATATCTGACGAACTAATGTCTGTCTAATGTTCTTTTGCTGTTGCAGCAGAAGTCGTGTCCAAGAAGACTCATTTGAGTAAGTTTTCTGTTATTGTGTGTGTGAGTGTGCATTTGCGTCACAGCGCCTGTACCATATGTGCTGATGACATTGCTACATTGCTTGTGTTTGTGCTAGATATTTGTGCATGCGCTGTGGTTTAACTTTATAGTTAGTGAACATACAACATTGCACCTGTTCAGCAACACACACACACACACACACATTGTGGTGTGGCCATTAGCAACACATTGTAAATGCTGCACCTGTGCCCTACACACACACACACATACGCAGAGTGATGAGCATGCCTTTTGCATTTTGGCATCTGAATGCAGACGACAGAGATAGCATCGCTTCTTTTTTTAAATTGTTTGGTTTAACACTTTCCGCCACCTGTGCGTGATTTAACGTGTGCCAAGCACAACAACTTTCTAGCTCTATGTGACCAGTTGTGATGATTAGTACAACTGCGCATAAATCATGAGGTTGATGGTGTTGGTTTTTGCTCATGAGTGAGCGCGCATTTATGCAAATGCGTGTTGCGCCGTGCCAGCAGAGAGGAGGAGAATATTTCGGAAGTGGTTTTGCACGTTAGGAGGATGGGAGGTTTGGAGAGCCACGGTGGTCTTGTGTGGTTCTCAACATCAGACAGGTGCTGAGATGGAGGGATGATAGAGAGATGAGAGACAAATTGAGGAGCATGCACGCTTAGCAACTTTAACTCAGAGTCTGATCAGCCAAAGATGAAGCGTAGAAAGAATCTGAAGATGAATTACGATGAAAAAAAACAAAACATCTAGATGACATTTGTGCTGACCACTAAATGGATGTATCCCAGGGAGCTGGAATGAAAGTTTAAGTTACATCTTTTCGGGACAGTTATAGAACCATCACATATTGCCAGCAAGAGGTCAAAGAAAAAACTCACTCATTAACTGAACCTGCACATCTTTGGACTGAGGAATCCAGAAATAACTCACACAAACACAGTGCGAAGTATTGTAACACCGCGCTTCAATATGTCTGTGCCGCCGAGAATTATAATCGCAAGAAACGATCCGAGACACTTTAACTAACCAATAAGAGGAGCGTGGATGAATAATCTGAAAGAGAAAACCAAACTAAATAAAATGCTGCTATTACATGTTTATGTTTTGTCATTTGGTGACAAAATTCTATGGTTTGCACATCTAGTCCAGCATTTCAGAAATGTTTTTGAATTGTGTACTTTCTGTCACACAACCAGCCATGATTTCCACATCATGTTCAACTGATGTAAAATATTTGTCAACATAGATATCATAAAAGCGATCTTATTACAGTGCATCCGGAAAGTATTCACACCCTTGGACTTTTACACAATTTAATATCTTTATGCCATTAAGAACACAAAAAATAATTCAGGCTTCTCTATAGAAAATTTTCTAAAATTATCCTCTTTAAACTCAAACTGAAAACAAATCTCTACATCTTGATATAAATTAAATAAAAATATCTAAGCCAAAATAATGGGTTGCATAAGTATTCACACCCTTTAGTATAACAAGTAAATCATCAGTTTTACAGCCACTTTTCTGGAGATGAGTCAGGGGAT
>OMMV01067553.1:0-10000 GCA_900302635.1 Chatrabus melanurus
AAACAATGCAGAAAAACACTTTGGTTGTTGGAAATGGTGTCATTACATAGTTTGTTCAGCAGAGGGCGGTCTGACAGCATTGTCTACAATGCTGTCAAGCATGGGTGGGACCCCATCACCACTTGGTCACATTAGCTACAAGAGACAGATTAAAAAGTGACCAGCTGCCATTCATTTTCAATTAGAGTGGGCACTTTACAGCGACAAGAGACAAGTGGTCGCTATGCGGCTGGATAGGCGGGGCCAAAATAGACGAGAAGTCTGTTTTATGTAAATGCTGAGGGAAGTGACACAGTGACTGCCAATCTGATTGAAGGCAGCGTGACGTTCATTGGTTGGTTGCTGTCTGGGAATACGATCCCAGGCAGCTGTATTTCTGTATAAATCTAATATGTTTGGCATTTTTTGTCATATTTTGGAAAAATTTATGAGAAATGAACACTTTCATATATCGGCAGATATATTGGTTTTTTACTCCCTAATATCGGTATTGTATCGGCCCCCAAAAAATCCATATCGGTCGGGCTCGACTGTGTACCAAGTTTCACCTTGACACAAAGTTTTTGTCAAGATATCATGTACACAAGGTTCCAGAAGCACACAATTAGAATCAAAATGCACCCAACACTGAATATGTCCACGGTCTTAGTAAGGTGACCTTGTGTACTAAGATTCAGCTTGATGCACAAAGTCAAGATATTGTGTACATACTGATTACACACACCCACACAGAGTCGAGCAGTTCTTAGACCTGTTCTGTCTCTGCTGGTGCAGGCAGCAAAAGGAGTGACGGCAGTACTAATTACAGACACACAAACACAGATGAGGTCTTGTACCTTGATGAGGGCCTGGCTGATGTAAAGCAGAGCTGGAGTCGTCACCGGGTGTCTGAAATCTGACGTCGGGAACAGCAAGGCCGTTACCTTCAAGTAAATAAGCTTAAAAACACAAACGCACAGATGTACAGAAAAAGTCAGGAAAAGTGTTTTCCAACAAATAGAGAAAATAACAGGGCTGTAATCTCTGATATCATTAACATATATATCCACTGACATCTATTCACAGCAAACGTTCTGTACCGTGTCGAGCGGCGGGAAAGCAGCGTGCCCTTTGGCCTCAAGCACCTCCTCCATACTGTGGCCAGCATCTCCAAGGATGGTCTGCACGGCCTTACAAGCTTCTTCTGGAAACATCTGACACAAGGCGTACAACTCTCTAATGAAGAGACGACAAACTTTAAAAAGGGACAACATTTGGTTTGGAGGACGATGATAATCAAAGCAACCGTGTGAACTCACGGGATGAGCTTATCTATCGTGGTGAGTTCAGGTGGACTCCTGGTGGCCAGTTCTCCGATGTACTCCAACAGAAAGCCAAAGAGTTTCTGAGGCAGACAGGAAGGACATCGTCAGCTCAAACCGCACTCTAAAGGTTTCAGAGACTCAGCCACCTGGTGGCCACAATTAGAACTGAAACACAACCAACGGCGAACCTGTCCAGGGTCTTAGGGAGGTGACCTTGTGCACCAATTGCCATTATTGTGGTGTTATACGCTGTGAGCCGCACAGATCGTTACCACCCCAGACCTGTTGGCGGTGCTATACAGCATTTCTTCTCTTTTGTTTCCTTTGCTAAAGACTACTAGCAATAGCTCAACTACATTAGCAGCACATATGATAGACGTCAGACTGTTTTTAGAACCAACTGGACAGCTGCATCTAAAAGCTGACATTTCCCCATGAAGGTTTTTGGATTTTTTTTGTTTGTTTGTTTTTACTTTTGTCTCGACAGGAAACTTATTTGTTGTTGCACAAGTCTAGAAATTCTTTCATGTATACAATTAGCATTTGTTCTCTGCCCGACCGTAACACTCGCTGGCTGCGTATGTTCTGCGCAGTGTGCAAATCAAGAATATTCTAGAATATCAGAATTTTGCTACTGTGCGAAACTTCGGGAAGTGGAAGTTTTGGTGTGGAAGTGGAAATACTGTTCAATATCCCAACTTCTTGTGCATTTCAGAAAATGTAAACCCTAACCCGTATCCTAATCCTAACCATGAACCATGAAGGATAAAGTCATTGGCACGGTTGCTTGGCAACTGAGACATCAGGTTTAGATCCTTGTTCCGACACCAGAAGTGCGCAGCACTCTCCCAGAATCCAGTCAGGATTGCAAAAAAAAAAAAAAAAAAATCCATTTGTCCCAGTGCGCACACTGTGCAGAACAAACGTACCAAGATCAGCGCTGTGTGCGGCTAAAGTTCACAACAAGCGTCGCATTCCTCCACACAAGACTTGCAAAGCGCCACATGCACAATAATGGAGGAAACGTGCAAAACACATTTTACCGCCATGATGTTAACACCGCTTAAGTGTAACAAACCTCAGTTAAGATGAACTCCTGCAGCTACAGAGGAAAAGTTGTGTAGAAACGTACAGCTTTAGCGTGCTGTAGCGTACCTGCAGTTTGGGCTTATTGCCGACAGCCAAACTAGGGTGGTTGCATTTCTGGGTCCTGGCCACGATGAGGCGCTGGTTGTCAGGGGTGTGTCCACTGAGCATATCTCTGAGGTCACTGTAGCTCTCTGGAGCTGTGGCAGGAAAAACACAGAATGACGGATGTTCCACATATGTGAATTTTGGAAAACTGAAACGGATTACACAACTCCTTTACTCAGGAATCCTGGCCCAAAATTAAAGAATACAGAAATTAAAAAACAAAACTTAGAATTAAAATTGTTCTGAAGAATGTTTTAACTTATGACAATAAAGACAGAAACATATAATTCATTATTCATTTAATATTTGTAAGTAAATTTCACATCCATTAATTCAAATTTAAAAAAAAAAAACCTTCACTAAATATGTTATTGACTTTATAAATTATATTCAGTCTATTAATCACATCAATATGAAGAAATGCATTTACTTAGTTAAGCTAATTTTGAAATTATTATTATTTTGAGGTTAATCGTAAACCATTTATTTTATTTTGCTTATAATTAGGGTATGATTTTATCTCACTATTTATATTTGTTGGTTTGCATGTTTTTATTTTGGTGTTTGAATTTGGACTCGTTTTTATGCCGTTTTTATTTTCTTTCTATTGAGAGGTTTCGATATTTTTTACTATGGATGAATTTTTTTGACTGAATATGTTATATAAATAAAGTTTACTATTATTATTTTCCACAATATTTGTATTTCTTAATGATTGATGTAAATGAACTCCAAGACGCATTCAGTGAGTTGTAAATGTTCACGTATCCGTCCTCTGACGTGTCTAAAGAAAACTGCCTGTAAAAGTGATGATTTGGTGTAAATTTATCAAAGGCTGCCGATCATTGTATCACTAGTAGATTTTATGTCTGTATTTGTATTTCACTACATGAAAGCATTTTTGTTCTTCCATCATTCTGCACATTTTATTAAATATTCTGACTCAACAAATTTGGTTAATTTGCATTTGTTTTGGAACATATTTTAAATTCTGTAATTTAAATTCAGGGGTGCCTGCCAATAATGCTGATCAGAATATAAATACTAAAAAAAGGTTCTATTTAAGAAAACAAGGGCAATACTTCTCCTAACCTGCACCACAGAGTCCAACCTCGAACTCGTGCAAAGTATAATCTACTGTAGCAACTTTGATCACGATCCATGAAGACTTTGTGGAGTTCTTGCATACGATAGGTCTCAGAGACCCAGCACCCTGTTGGCCAAAATTAGAATAGACACGTGCCCAACCTCGAGCTTGTTCAAGGTCTTAGTGAGATCACCTTGTGTACCAAGTTTCACCTTGATATACGAAGTCTATGTCACGATCTTGCGTATACAAGCTTTCAGAGAGTGCACCCCCTGGTGGTCACAATTAGAATTGATGAGTGTCCAACCTTGACATTGTTCAAGGTCTTAATGAGGTGACTTTTTGCACCAAGTTTCACCTTGATACAGGAAGTCTATGTCAAGATACTGCGTACACAAAGTTTCAGTCTTCCCCCTGGTGGCCACAATTAGAATAGACGCATGCCACACCTTGAACTTGTTTGAGGTCTGAGTGAGGTGACCTTTTGTACCAACTTTCACCTTTATTCACAAAGTATTTCTCAAGATATCGCGTACACGTCGACCACGCTGACTGAAGCAGTTCCTCGACCCGTTCTGCCTTCAGTTATGCAGGTAATAAAAATATAAGCAGCGCCTAAAAATATAAGCAGCGCCTAAAAATAAAAGTTGACTAAATACATTTAAAATAACGTGTGTGTTGACAGTAATCTCGTGTGGTTACCAGTAAACGTGTACGGTAGCTCTGCTTTAGCCGCCTCCTGCTGGGCCTTCATTTCTTCTTTTGTTAGAGTCTTCGTCACGCCGTCACCAGCCTCTTCATCGTCCTGCTTTTTCTCCTCTTCCTCACTGTCCGATTCAGACTCCAGGTCCGAGTGAGCGTCTTCTTCCTCGCTGCTGCCCTCCTCCTCCTCCTCGTCGCCACTCCCCTCTTCCTCCTCCTGATCTTCACCTCCCTCAGAAGCTTCCTCCTCGCTGCGCTCTTCCTCTGCATCATCTTCTAGATTCCATTTTCCATCCTGGACGTCCACAGGAGCGTTAATGAGTCGCGCTGTGCATCCACGCCGACATACACAAAGTGTCGTTGCCTCCTACCTGGTAAGACAGAGTCTTCTTGTCCTCTTTGTTCAGGATGAAGCCGTCGTTGAGATCATCAGCAGACATGTGGGTCTGACTCTGCACGCCGTCCCCATCTCCCATCATCCTGCTCAGACGGTCGGCCTGGAGAAACCACACAGACTACTTAAAAAAAAGAAAGAAAAAAAAAGAAAGAAAAAAAAAGCACCACGTCACACCATGTCAAGCTTCAGCGCTGCCATACCTCCAGCTTTTGCAGCTTCTCCCTCTCCTCCCTGGCCAGCTCCTCTGGAGACTTCATCTTCTCCGAGGGCTGAGCCTTCATCTCAAAGCCGAGCTCCCTCACCATCATGTCGTACTCGTCCACCTGCGCCGCACAGACAAACGAGGAAGTGTCACCCTGAAACCTTTCGATTATGACTGATAACATCCTCTCTTTACGGTTTGGCTGTACCTTCGGTTTCTCCTCTTGTTTGTCGTCGCGTTCGTTTTTTGGCGTCTTTTTTACCATCAGGCCCTGGATGCTCTTCCACTCCTGGTCGAGCTTCTCGGTCAGCTCCTGCGCCTCCTCCCTCTGCACCTGCCGTTCCCGCTGAGAAAGATGAGAAATGCAAACGGGAGGGGAAATGGATTATAGCGCTTTTCCACCTGAGGCAGATTCTCAAAGAACTTTACAACTAGAACGGACACTCAGAGAGTGCGGCGTACGCGTCTCACAAGTCTGACGCAGATTCATGCAGATTAGTCCTTTATGATTCAGTGACAGCAGAGCATGAGGTCCCGTGTGGCCGACATTTGATCAGTTCTGTCCAAAAACTAAACCACTTTATGCTCGACTACGACACAACTCTGCCACAGTTGGGACCAAAGATTGAGTTTGACCTTTCAAGGTAGAGCAGCGGATAAGGAGCTGGCCTGCCGTTATGTAGACCTGGGTTTGAATCCCGCTCATGCTACCTGTCTGTGTCCTTGGACAAGACACTTAATCGACATTGTCCCAGTCCACCCAGTTATAAACGTGTGCCAGCCTTGGCTGGGGAAGTAACCTGCGTTGGACCGGCGTCCCGTCCAGGGGGAGTTGTAAACTCTCAACCGCTTCACATTAGAGAATCTGGAGATAAGCACCGGCACCAATGGGCCTCAGGGCCTATATGGGACTTCTTCTTTCAAGATCACCCAAGATCAAAGGTCACATGACCAAGAGAGAGTCGATATGTGACCTCATATTAGTGGTTAACAGTAACCATGGTTGTTATCTGTAGCCAATTCCTCAATATAGCCATTCTACGTGAGTTTGACCCTTCAAGGTCACACAACCAATAGAAAGTAGTGTTTAATAGTAACCATAGGTGTATCTGTAAGCAATTCCTTGAAATAGCCATTCTAAATATCCCCTATATATGAGCACTGGGTCAAAATAATGACCTTGGCCTGTGACCTTGGAAATTGAATAACTTTGTCCTTGGCTGACCCTCAATCCTTCCACCAAGTTTGAGCCAAATTGGATCAAAGGTCTCTGAGTTATACTGTTCAAACAGACAAACACACACACAAATAGGACTTCAAACAATACCTCTACCACACTACCACTGTGTGCGGGTGTCATGGTATGTCTCATGTCGCGCACACGCACGACAATTGAACCCACAACCCTGTCCTCCAACCTTTAAGCGGCGACATCAGCACAGTCGTAAGTCAGCCTGCGATTCTGCAATAACAAGAAGGTCAGCGTGGACTGATGCGCTTTGTTCCCGCCTCACCTTCTCCTGCTTGGACTTCTGGATGAGCTCTTCGATCAGCTCCTGCCTGGATTTGGCCCTCTGCTTCCCGTCCTCCTCCTGCTCTCCTGATGGCTTCTTTCTCAGGAGGCCTCCCCCTCCTCCAAAGTGGGAGGCGGTCAGCTCAGCTGGGTACGACACACACAAACTGGCAGTTAAATATAAAAAAATAAAAAGACACCACATTCAATCAGCACCGTTTTAATGTTTATAACTGATCATATTCATTTTAGTCTCTCACCAAAAACCACAACCTGCTTGGAGGTAAAATTAGCGCCTTCTAACTGTACGTAATAATCTTTCTGCAAATATTTCCACACTCACCTGATAAGAGACCTTTCTCTTCTGACTCATTGTCACTGTCCACAATGTCGTTAAATTTCTCCATTTCAGCCAATGATTGGCCGTAATGAGTTAGCTCCTCCTCCTCGTTTAGGTTGTACACATCTTTCTTTACATGGGCGCGCTGAAAGGTAACACAAAGTTAAAACATGGTGAAGCATTAACACACTTTAATGGATTCTGAGATTTGTAGTTGCAGAAAAAGACAACATCACATCTGTTCTTTTTTTTTTGTTTGTTTTTCTAACACATTGATGATTATTTCCTGATTCTTACGAGCTGTCACTTTTGCAGCCCAGACGAGACGAGCCGCAGTGGCCTTGGCGGCCACCAGGCGTAGGCTTTGGAAAAGAAAGGAAAACTTATCTCAAGCTACATGTTACTGCAACCACACCTGCTCCTGATTTCCATCTTCAGATCATCTCGTGCAACAAGCCCACACACGTCCAGGTGGCGCAGGTCAACGGTATATTAACAAGCAAAACTAACTTGCTTTTTCCATTTATCTGGTGCATCAAAAGTAAGCACATTTTAATCAGTTTGTCCTCATTATACGCCTTTTTAATTTGGAGATTTACATGATGATAACTTATTGTTTTGAAGTTATCATGTTAGCAAACAGGAGGGGATGAACTCATTTACCTACAACCCCAAATCAGAAAAAGTTGGGACGATATGGGAAGTGCAAATTTTAAAAAAAGAAAAAAAGCAGTGATCCTTTTACTTTGACCTCTATTTCATTGCAGACAGTATGAACCAAAGATATTTCATGTTTAGTGCGGTCAGCTTCATTTCATTTGTTAATATACATCCATTCATGCATTTTAAGGCCTGTAACACAATATAAGGATTAAATCATCACTTTTACAGTCAGTTTTCTTCAGACAAGTCAGGCGATGGATACATTTCCAAGTTACCGAGTGTGTCTTGGACTTTGCATCAGTCGTTAAGAAATACAAACAGCATGATACTGTGTGGTAAATCTGTGTCAAGCAGGCAGTTCTCAAAAACTGAGTGAGCTTCTTTTTTTTTTTTATTCGCATTTTCCACACCATCCCAACTTTTTCTGATTTGGGGTTGTATCAATTCACTGACGGTAGTTTGAAAATGCTCATCTTCATCCTGATGTTTACACCAGTTTGTGACATAATTATTGCAGAAGAAAAATTAAACTCAGTATGTGAAATGAGAAGGCAAAGGCTCGTCACCGTTTTAACAGTATCAGTGTTTTCTTCTTCTTTTGCTCCATCAGCAACTTTTTTTTCCAATAATTCTGTCCGAAAAGTCGTTTATTTCATTACAATGTGATGTAAAGTTCAGAAGTGAAAACCCCGTGTCCGTACGGGTAATAACGACACGTCACCGACCTGTCGCTCCAGCGCAAATCTCTGCAGGATTTTGTCCTCTGGCGCCATCTTGGTGTCGTACTCTCCAAAACGTCTGTCGATGAATTTGTTGGATTTGTTCTTCAGTTTGTATTCCTTCAGCAGAGTCTCCTTCCTCTGCAGATCACAGGTGGAAGAATCACATGATTTTTGTCTGCGCTCTCGTGCAAACGCACGCACTCAGCTGAACGCGGCTGCAGAATCAGGCTGACAAAAGAGGCGGCAAATATTGCGTGTTGTTGCTACACGCTTAATCCCGTCAAGCGTTAAGTGTTTAATCGCAGCAGCGTTCACTCAATCTGACCTGAGAAGCAGCAGAAAGACACGCAGGTATGCACACAAAAATCACAGTAAGCATGAGGATTCTGCTCGTTTTGACTGTTTTTGTCACTGATGGTTCTCCCAGTCCATCCCGTCGTGCACACAGTCGTTCTCACAGCATGTTGCTGTGAACACCAGACATTACAGCAGAGTGTTAAACAGATAATGAGCTGAGACCAACTGTCGTCAGTTACAGTACAACAGCTGAAGACTTTATTTTTTTTATTTCAGACAAGTGAACCTTTTATTTTCGAAACCAAGTCTGCCTTCATATCGCTGCCATCCTGCACAGATCTCTCTGCGAGGGCCACTTTAAACTGGTAACATTTCTACGTTCTGTTCAACTGATTATTTTGTTCATTAATAAGGTGAGCAACAGAAAATTTATCAACTACTTGTCGAATTATTTAAAGGTGTCAAATTGTGCGAAATCAAAATGATAAATTAAAAAAAAACAATCCAATCACTTTGATGCAAATTCTAAGAAAATTCAACATTCAAATATCACAAAGAGACAAACAAGCGAGAGTCTTGGAATATATTAAAGGGCTCATACTGTGTGAAATCAGTTATGATCTTTTCCAGTTAAACATACTTAGGATTCCATGTTAAACATCCTCCAAGTCCAACAATCCCACAACTGTGCATGTGCACGTTCTGTTACCTTTCTAACGTGACCATCAGAGGGCGCTACACACTATTGGAACAGCGGCAACAAACGCTGTAAGTACTCAAACTGCTTTTGTTTTCAATTATATAGTACTCGGTGATGAAGTCTTGCCTTTTTTGGTGACAAAAATCGTTTTCTCCTCCGACTAGATCGTGACGATGACATAAAGAGCTCTCAGCCAATCGGTGCACAATCTTCAGGTTTAGAAATTAACGTGTTGGACGCCGCCTCCTCACAGTCGATAAACGTGCTCGGATCTAGACCGTCTTCTGAGAGGGCAGAGTTAGAACGAGCGGCTGGACAATCGAGACGAATGCTGCGTTCCGTTTAACTCGGAACTCATAAGTCGTAACTGGGAATGACGTCGCACCCGAGGTAAATGCGTTCCGTTTTCCGCACAGCACCGCAAGTCGGAAAATAAACTGGACTCCTCCAAGATTTTGGAGTACAGAGTGCTACAAAAAATATTCGGCCCATCAAAGAGACCCCATGGAAGAGGACAGACGGCGCAGAAGTTACATCAGTGTGTTAATTTACTGCTTGGATTGTAGCGCGGTGTAGACAGTCATTGTTTTTAGCAACATCTACCGGGTTAGCCAATGTTAGCGGCACCAGTTGATAAACAACACATTACGCGGTATTTCTAGCACAAAAATGACGCAGCAACACAAACAACTGTCCAGAGACAGCAGTAGAACAGTACTGTGTGCACGATTTATTAAAGTGGACACAAAAAAGACAGAAGTGCTAAAAACAGTAAAAACTACAGCTTTCACTGCTGTTGCTGCTGAGAGCGGCCGTGTGCGATTGTGAACTCGGGGTCCTCTGACTTTGAACGAGTGGACGAGTAGGAATTACGACTTC